>PYHX02000495.1:34665963-34728598 GCA_004302925.2 Cochliomyia hominivorax | reverse complement strand
AAAATGAAAAACGATATTTGTACGTTTACAACCTAACAAAACGTACTCATATAAATCATACAAAGATTGTTTACATTTGTTGTATGTTTTTTTTGTATTTGTTTTGGTGTTAATTGTTATTGCATCAAGAAATTTTGTTTGTGTGTATGTACAAGTTTATTCTTATTTTTAAATTGTTTACTTTCAACCATTTCACATTATTGAGCGAGTTAAAAAATATTCCTCTTTTTTACTCTTAACTGAGAGAAGAGTAAATAAAATAAGTTATAAAGATAAAAATTTGAATCACAGAAATAAAGAGTATTATTTTTTTAATCTTCGCAAATGAAGATTAAAAATTAAGATCATTTAAAAATAAATATTTGTTTCGAGTTTTTTCTTAAATACAACAGAGGAACATTTAATAAGACATTAAAGAAGATATATTTTGGCTATTTTGACGAAAGTTTTTTGCTTGAACTTAGAGGTTGCTTCAGATATCGGTATATACCTTTTAATACACTGAACCGATTTTGCTGGTTTTAAATAGGGAACTTCTCCGGACTACAGCAAATACTCAGGCCAATATTCCATTGAGCTCTGGCAATAGATGTGGATGTTACCGTGCCAAAAATAGACAGACCACTTGTGTTGTTGAAGGGTATAAAAATAGTATAAAGTGGTCCTACATTGATCGGTATACCTAAACACTTATTGATTCATGTAGTTAACTTTATAATTATTTCTGTTTTTGTTTTTCAAAACATTATCTAATAATGCCGAAAGCATTAAATATTTATTATTAAATATACTTTGCATGAGGGAGTGTTAGTTTGTAAGTTAAATGCTTTTTAATCTTTTAAATTAACCTCCCAGTGTTTATTTCAAATAAGTTTATTTTTTTATGTAATAACAAGCTTAAAGCTTAGAAAACAATTAAGTTAGAATTATTCAATAATTATTGATAATGATTTATTTTTTAGACAAGGTTTGTTTCAATAATTTATTACACAAAAAAATTAAAAGAAATTATGACTATAAATATTTTTTAAACGTTAATAAAAATAACAAATTAAAGTGTTTTTACATTTGTTTCGAATTTTAAGTACACTTCATTAAACGATATGAAAAAGAATTTGGTTCTGGTAACTATAATCGTAAGGCACTATTATGCTTCTCTCTCCAACATAATATTTTGGGATAAACCAACACAATATGTTTGTAGGGATAAACCAACACAATATGGTTGCCATACAATATGGTTGTGAACGCTGACATAATCATGTTTGTAGCTTCAATGTGGTTGCGTGACAATAAAAATTGGTAAAACAATTCATGGTTCTCCAACCAACCATATTATGGGTGTCAATAATGCATCCCAGGTTTTAGAGAAATGATTCTAACTCAGAGAGGAGCATTAAACAAAATATCTTAGAATTAAAATATTTGTATGAAATTTAAGTTAATTAAATTTTTGTCTTAATATCTAGTAAACTGTAGGAGTTATCCCACACATGTAAAACTTAAAACACTATATGTATGTAAAATATCCCTTCAATCAAATTATAAACAAAATTTTTGCAATTTTTAAAATAAATAATCATAACCGAGGTGACCAACTTTCACTTAATGTGCGCGGAAACATGAAAAACACCTCAAGAAGTCCAAGTTAAATTTGGTTAAAACTATTTAATAGTGCTAAAGTTACAGACCGCTATAAACTGGAATGAAAAAAATATAATTTATTGACGAAAAGGAACAAAATTATTCTCAAAATAAATTTAATTTCATTATTGACATGTTGGCGATATCAATAAATGTCTGCCTCGAAATATATGGTTGCTACGAGCACATTGGAAATATGCATTTTTATGTACAAAATTGTTTACAAATTTTAATTTTTTAATATTAAGACCCTTATTTTTTGAATTCAATGACATTTGACGGAATTTCCGTTTCCTTAAAAAATATAACCAATTAAAATATTAATTAAAAATAATAATTTTTATTTACCAAAACTGAAATTCTTAACTGAAAATGTGGAATACTACGTCTTATCTTATTATTTCCAATTATTTCTAAGTTGGCAGGGAGCAGGTTATTTAGGGACTGACATAGTTGAAAATTGTATTTTACTTATTTGGAAATAGATCTATAACTTTTGTTTAAAATGTTAAAAGAATGATGTTTTATAAACCAGGTCACAGCTAAAGCTATGGAAATTCAAAAAGGAGCTCCGTTCAAGCACCTCAAATACACTGAACCAAAAAAGTTAGTAAATATAAGGAACAAGGTTGTAGAATTGAAAAGAATATGTTAAATATCAACCAACAAAATCTTTATTCATAATAACGAAAATTTTCGTTAATATTTCGTAAATTTTTCGTAAATTCTTCAAATTGACGAAAAATTCTCAATATGACTATTTGAATTTGTTAATAAAAATGCGGTTAATTTGAATAAATATTATTCAATTTGAATAATATATTATTCAAATTGGCAAAATAACTTTTTTGATATTTATGAATATTATTTAATTTAAATAACATATTAAAGTTAAATTTACGAAATTTTACTTAAATCGAGGAAAGAATAACGTTAAATTGTTGTAATAAATTAATACATAAAAAATTAAGGACCAAGGGAAGGAGTACTCCCCATATAAAGCAAATATTGATTATAGAATATCTTAAGAACTGTAACAGTGAAGAAATTTGGTTCCAACGACTTTCTCAAGGAACCGTTTTACTGGACAAAATGTAAGACGGATAGGATCAAGGGAGAAGTAGCCGTCATACAAAGTATATATTGATTATCGAATATCTATAGATCAACAACAGCGAGAATTAAGTTTCAATTACATTTTTTAATACCCGTCGTTTTTTGATTTGTGACATTTCTTTCGAGATTAAGGACTGAGGGGAATTTTTGTGCAGCAAAGCAGACCGGGTAAAAGGTAGTTTCAGAAAATAATTACATAGTTTAGGAAACTTAATAGAAAAGTGAAAATAGGGCAATGCCAGTGGACAATGGTGAGCCGACTGGCTTGCATTTCTGATAAAAAGTTACTTACATGTTTGTTGATCAGGTGATCTTCCATTTGCATTATTATATTATTATTATATTAATTAGAGTGTTCTAAAAAATATTTTCCTCCTTAGATTTCTATATTTATTTTAATATGTCAAAGAAATGTAAAAAAAATTATTTGACGAAAAAAATAGTTAAATTAACAAAAATTTTATTCAAACTAATTTCATTTTTAGTACGTCAAATTGAATTAGTTTGTGTGTTATTTTACGATGCGTTACTGCTATTCTTTCTACTGATATAACATATTCTTCAATTTAACATATTTTTTAAACAAATTTTTGATTAAATTTGTTAGTATATTTGAAAAAAAATCTTTACTTTAACGAAACATTTTGTTAATTTGAATAAAAATCTGTTTATTTAATACATTTTTTCGTTAAAATTCTAGGAAAATTGTTTGTTAAATTTACCTACGTTATTTGGTTCAGTGTAGACTCATTATTTGACAAATTTACGATTTGATGATATCTCAATCAGTTATTGGTTCAAAATATTTATGGGACCAACAAAATATATGTTACAAACAATATAAATAATTTATATTTACTATCAAAACTTTAACTGAATCAGTAAAAATATATAGAATAACCAGTTTAAGTAAACATCTAAAATTATGTATAATTTATAGCAGAATACAGAAACTTTGATGAACTGAGCAAAATCTTAATAAACAAAATTTTTATCTTACAAAACAACAAACTTTGAATAACAAATTAATTTCTTAACTAAACATTTGACATAGACGAAGCTTAAGAGAGAGCTATGTCTTATAAAGTAATAGAAATTAGGATCAAGGGTCTTAAATGTTCTTATATTATTATAATGATAAGTGAGAAATTAAGTTAAACGTTTATTTGTTGAATCCATCTCAACCATAAAGCCAAGTTAATTTTGAGGTTGAGGTTTGACCGAATCTCATGCCATAAAAAGTCCTGCCAAAATGAATATCAAATATACCGTCAAAACTCTCTGTAGTACTTAATGCCCTCCAACAAAATATTTATAGAAAAACAGACACACACACACAAAAGCTATAATGTCTCGTCGAATTAGAAAAAAAAGTGTTAAAACATCTAAAATGTTTTGAGAAGAAAGATGATTGAGGAATGCAAATGTTTGTGATGTGTGCCATGAATACGAGAACTCGCTCGATCGCTCACAAACGAACACACATTCGCACAAAAGAAGAGTGATTATTAATTTCTTTTTCGCAAAATTAACTAAAATTTATATGTGAAATTTGGAGATGAGTAAACAGCAATAAATAAAGTGAAACGAAAAGAAAAAATAAATAAATAAAAATGTTGTCTCTATTAATTCTATTTGCCCAAAATCTATAAAAAGCATTATTTCTTCTAAACGGCTCACATACGCGATTAGAACATGAGAGGTTTGACAGTCTTGGGATTAATAGCAGTTGGCATTGCTCTGTCAGATGGTAAGCGAAAGGATTTTAATTTGAAAAAATAAACTGCAAGAGGGAACGATTGTTTTTCATTACAGCCTATGGCGTTAGCTTGGGTGGTAGTTATGGTGGTCATAAACATGGCAGCATTGGTGGAGGTTTTGGTGGTGCTATTGGCGGTAGCAGTTCCTATAGTTCTGCTTCAGCATCTGCCTCTGCTGGTGGTTTAGGTGGTAGTGGCTCTTATGGTGGTTCTTCCTCCTCATCTAGCACCGCTTCCATCGGAGGTTCCCTTGGTGGTGGCCACAAACACGGTAATGGCATAGGTGGAGGACTTGCTGTTGGTCACAATAAAGGTATTGCTGCAAGCGTAGGTATTGAAGGACACAAACATGGTAATGGTGTTGGTGGTGGACACGCCTTCGGCCATAACAAGGGTGGTGCTGCATCTACTGGTGTAGATCTAGACCTTGGCTTGGGTCTTGGAAATGGTAATGGCAAGGGTAATGCTTTTGGTCATCAGAAAGGAAATGGAAACGGAAAAGGAAATGCTAATGGACATCATAAAGGGGGAGCTGCAGGTTCCTTAGAAATTGGTGGAGGATTTGGTGGTTCTGCTGGAGCCTCATCTTCAGCCGGTGCTTCAGGTGGTCATAGAGGTGGCTATGGAGCGGGCGGTTCATCATCTGCTGGAGCATCATCTGGTGCTAGTGCTGAAAGCAGTTTATCTGGTGGCTTAGGACTAGGTATTGCTGGTGGTCTCGGTGGCGCTTTAACAGGTGCTGCAGGCGGCCATAAGGGTAGCTATGGAGCTGGTGGTACATCATCTGCTGGTGCTGGTAGCAGCTTATCAGGTGGTCTAGGTGGCGCTTCAGTAGGTGGCCATAAAGCTGGTGGTTCATCATCTGCTGGTGCATCAGCTGGTGCATCAGCTGGTGCTAGTGGTAGTTTATCTAGTGGTTTGGCCGGTACTGCAGGCGGCCATAAAAGTAGCTATGGAGCTGGCGGTTCATCATCTGTTGGTGCTGGTGGCAGCTTATCTGGTGGTTTAGACGTTGGTATTGGCAGCGGACATGGAGGAGCTTCAGCCGGTGCTTCAGGTGGCCATAAAGGTAGCTTTGGAACTGGCGGATCATCATCTGCTGGTGCATCAGCTGGTGCTAGTGCTGGTGGCAGTTTATCTGGTGGTTTGGCCGGTGCTGCAGGTGGCCATAAAGGTAGCTATGGAGCTGGCGGTTCATCATCTTCTGGTGCATCAGATGGTGGCAGCTTATCTAGTGGTTTGGGCGTTGGTATTGGCAGCGGTCATGGTGGCGCTTCAGCCGGTGCTGCAGGCGGACATAAAAGTAGCTATGGAGCTGGCGGTTCATCATCTGCTGGCGCTGGTGGCAGCTTATCTGGTGGTTTAGGTGTTGGCATTGGCAGCAGTCATAGTGGCACCTATTCATCTGGTGCTGGCAGTTCATCTCATACCTCTTCATCGTTAGGAGGTAATGTTGGTGCAGGTCACAAGGGCGGTTATAGCGGCGGTCATTCATCTGGTGGTTCAGCATCCTCAGGAGCTTCTGCTGGTGTAGGTGGCAGCTTATCTGGTGGCATTGGTGTCGGTGGGGGACTCTCTTCTGGTGCGAGTGGTTTTTCATCTGCTGACGCATCGGCCGGTAGTTCTGCTGGCGGTGCCTTAACATCTACTAAATACACTAGTACTCAAACTGGTGCATCCTCAATCTCTGGTTCAAAGGTTTGCATAATATAATCTTAAAAACTAACATTGGAATGATACTAATAACGTCTTATATAAAAGGTTTCTGCTGCCGATATTAGTGGCGGTATAGGTATCGGAGGTGGCCTTTCTGTTTCAAAAGGATCTTCTATTGCGTCCGGTAGTGGTCTCTCTGGCTCTCACGGCTCATCCCTGAGCTCCTCTGGTTCATCTGGATCAAATGCTGGAGCTTCAGTAGGTGCTGGTTTTGGCGGTGGTCTTACAGGATCTCATGGATCAAAATTAGGTGGCTCATATGGAACCTCTGGCTCTGGAAGCTCAAGTGGTAGTGCCACAACTGGAGCTAGTGGTAGTGCTGGTGTCAAAGGTAGTCTCTCTAGTTCCCATGGATCTTCCCTCAGTTCTTCTGGCACATCTGGTGCTTCGGTAGGAGCTAGTGTTGGCGGTGGTCTCTCAGGATCTCATGGATTATCTTCAGGTGTTTCATATGGTTCTTCTGGATCATCTGGTTTTTCCAATTCAGTGAGCTCTAATGCTGGTGCGTCAGGATCTACTGGTCTTGGTGCTGGACTTGGTCTCGGTGCTGGTATAGGTGGGTCTTCTGGTTCCAGTACAAGTTCCAAGGCAGGCGCAGGTGCAAATGCTGGCTCAAGTTCAAGCGCCTCTGGTTCTCTCGGTGGTTTATCGGGAGGTTTTAGTGCTGGTGGTTCCCATGGTGGATCTGCCGCTCATGCTAGTGGCTCTTCAGGTATTTCCGGCTCTTTCGGCGGATCTAAAGTAGGATATGGAACTTCAGGATCTCTTGGTGGTGCTCACGCTTCAGGATCTGGTCTCTTAGGTCACATTGGTGGTATATTAGGCGATATACACAGTACTGTACATGGAGCAGTTGGTGCTCATGATGGCGTTGATGGTGCTCATGATCATGCTGCTGGTACAGCTAATGCTGCATCGGGCTCTTCTGGCTTAGGTGGTCACCTTGGTGGAACACATGGTGGAGCTCATGGTTCTAGTGCTGTCTCTTCTCATGCCTCCGCCTCTGGTGGCAGTTCAGCTTTTGGACATTCAGGAGCTTCTGTTGGAAGTCATGGTCACACTGCTAGCTATGGAGCTGGCTCACATTCCGGCGTAAGTGCATCTGCCAGTTCATCTAGTTCATCATCCGCTGTTTCTGGTTCATATGGTGGCTTTGGTCATGGATACGGACGTTAAACTAACTCATCTCATGTTCTTTCAATTTTGTGTGTATTTTTAAGAATTTTTTATTAACGAAGTAAATGTTTTTAAGTAATAAAATGTAAACTAAATGTGAATTTGTGATGAAATTTTCTATTGGAATTTAAATGGAAAACATAAACTTTTAACAGGAAGAGGGTATTTTTATTGCTCATGAATATGTGACACCTGTTGTAGTGATATGAAACCAAAGAATTGCGAAATAAATTAAAGAAATGTATTTTTTATCAAAACTGGATCGAAGGGACATTAGAAACATAAGTTTCTTATCGTAGAGAAGAGACGGAGAATAATTTTTTGAAAAACTTTTAATTAAAACAATGAAAAATCAGATTCGACTATGACGAATCTTCAATACCCTCCAATCACATAAAAAAAGCTGTTTTTTTTTTAAATATGACACAAGAACATTTAGTGAGTCATAAAATTAGATATATTTTTGGCTATAACTTTTTTCTACCGATAATTTTGGACTGGTAATACAGTACATATAACTCAATAATGTAATATACCCTCTTCATCACATGTGGTGGTCTGTTGTTAGGACGCTCACAACTACAATAATTGATAAAGCCCCATGAAAAATAGCGGTTCAGTAAATTAAAAGATATAGACCGTTATCTAAGACCACCTCCAAATTCAAGTGAAGAACTTTTGTAAAACTGTCAATTATAAATCGACTAATTTGAATGAAATTTTGCCATAATATCAAGTTATATGTACTTTATTAACATTCCAAATTTATCAAAATCGTTTCAGCATTTATGGTGGAGGGTATTACAGATTCGTCATAGCCGAATATATCGTTCTTACCGTTTTTGTAACTACAATTATTGTTATTATTGTGGTTTCATATTTAAAAATAAATTTATTTTTATGTTCATTTAATATTTCATATAAAATTTCATTAGTTTCAGTTAACAAACTTGTTGAATATTAAAAAAATATTCAATATTAAATAAACATTTGTCCTGTTTTATTTTCACACTCCCTGAAAGCCTCTGATTTCAATTTATAATTGTAACACAACTGATTGTTTTTGTTGGCATTGCAGCAGAATGTCCCTTCTAGAAATTTTTGTATTTCGTTCGAATTTTTATTTTACATTTCATTTATTATTATTTGAAACGTGTAGTGTTTCAAGCTATAAATCAGAGATGGAAAATTCAGTCAAAATAGGATGTATTAAAGTTATAATATTACATGGGACTTTCCCAAGGCCAAGAACTATCTAAGACATTGATACATTAGAGAAAAATCTTATACATCCAACGGGAAAAGGATTTTATAAACAGACATTTTAAAAGGTCTAAAATCGCTTGATATCAGAGTCCTTCTGATGAAGGTAAAAGGCATGCCCCTACATTTTCCTTTTTTATTTAGAAAAAATCAAGCAAAAGTGTTATATTTACTGTGCTGAATGTTTTTACCCTCAATATACATATATAATTGTAGTAGTGATATACAAAACTTTTTTTCCGTTAAACGCCCTTATGTGAAAGCTATAGGGTAGTGGGGATCGATATTCTTGAAATTAGTGACATAAATTCAAAATAATTTGTAAAATAATTGCAATAATATTAGTACAAGACATTTATAAACTTCAAACTCTATTCCGAAAAGGATCATAATTTAAAAACTGATAGCAAAATAATAAAAATTATGAAAATTCCATGAAATTGTTCTCTTATGTTATCGCTTCACAAACTCAAAACCTTATATTCGAGTTTATAAGATATCACAATAGTTGTGTCTGGCAACTCTAACACAAGTAAGATTGGTATATTCGGCGATGCCGTATCTGTAGTACCCGTTATTATGATCAGTGTAGAAATATGTAGGACATAATAAAAACTGAGTGCCACATGTCCTAATTTGCTATCAATGTCCCATTTAAAATTTCATTAATTTCTTCTGTCACAATTTCAAAGATATGCGATATTAAAAATTCGTTTGTAAAATGGGTGCCACTCCCTAGTGCCCTATCCAAAATTTTGTTATTAAAGCATTGTTCATGCGCCATATACCATAAGATTTTATATATTTGTAATAGAGATTTTTGATACTAAATGTTTCATTTGTAGAGGGGATTCTCCTCCCCCATGCCCTATCAAAAAAATTTCCACTAAATGTAAAATTTGTAAAAATTTATAAAAGCTTCTAAACGATTATGACCACACAATCGTTTTAGAAGTTTACATCAGATATCTGTCAATCACATTTCTTAATGAACTGTCGATTTTAAATATGAAACTTCTTAGGAAAATAGCAAATATTTAGGACAAATTACGTAGCGCTGTGTCAATTATCGTAGATGTGGGCGTACCAATATTTTATTTGATCCAAGAATTTTATGTTTATCATTCCGCTGTGAGGGAATATTAATCACTTTGTAAGAAATAATAATTAATATTCCAACATCCCCATCTCTGCAATACAATTATTTACTTCTGTTTAATTGAAATGGTGTTGATGATACTGTTGTTGTTTTTATCATACAATCAACATTTAGAATATTTTTGTTGTAGTTGTTGCAGCTGTTGTTCCAGTTTTTGTTGTTGTCGTTGTTATGTTGATTGTGTAAATGACAGTTTTTTATGAACAAGTACAACAATAACAGCAACAGTAGCAATAGCAATTGCAACAACAAATACACTATAAACAATAATAAAAAGTTGCTCACCAAACAACGAAAACAACCAATCAACCAACCGACCAACCGACCGACCACTAGTTGTTTGAGGTTTCATTTATTACATAAATTGTTCTTGTTATTGGTTTTTAAAATTAATTTTTCGTTTAATTTAAAATGCAAAAATAAATAAATAAAAACTAAAAAAATAATTTATTATTAAAAAAATTTATTTGGAAACTAAAAAAACGTTTTTTATTAAATATTATTTGTTGATATTTTTTTTACTTTTTATACCCTCCACCACCACAACCAGTTAAGAGGTTATATTAACTTTGTCATTCCTTGTGTAACGCTAAGAAGGAATCATCACAGTTCCCATAATGTATAAATATCGATTTATATAAATGAATCCTTGTTTGTTCTTTGTCTTTTTGTTTAGGGCTTATAGAGAGTAAAATAGCCTATAAACAATTTAGAAAGGACCAGGGGAGAGGTACTCTCATAAGAAGCAAATATTGATTATCGAATATGTAAAGAAATATAACAGTGAGAATTTTCCATTTTTATTTCAATCACTTCTTCAATTAACTTTTTTACTTGACAAAACGTAGGACGGATGGGATCAGGGGGAGAGGTAACCCCCATAGTTTCTCAAGAATTTCTTTAACTGATCAAAATGTAGGACGTGTAGGATCATGAGAAAAGATACTTCCATTCAAAGCAAATATTAATTATCGAGAGAGAGAGAGAGATCCCCCAATACAAAGCAAACAATGATTATCGAAGATTTCTCAAATTTGGCCCCACTTACTCAAGAAACTATAGGACTAGGAGGAGGAATATCCTCCATACAAAGGAAATCATGATTATTGAACATCTAAATAACTATAATAGCAAAAGTTCAACAATTTGGTTCCAAATAGTTTTAATGGACAAAATGTAGGACGATTATGATCAAGGGAAGAGGTAGCTCCCACGCAATGCAAATATTAAAAAAAATTTAGAACGGAGAGGGTCAAAGGCAAAATGTTTATTGCATACAATTTTCATAATACACGTTGTGATTTGTGAAATTTCTTTCGAGATCTTGGACTGAGAAGAATGTTTGAGCAACAAAGCGCAATTGAATCGATTTTGATATGTCTGTCTGTCAGTCTGTCTTTTGTAGTCACGCTCATATTACAATATTGACTGAGATCAATGAAATTTGTAATAAATATTTGTTATAGTCCTAAGAAGTCTCCTATTTAAAACCGTCATAATTGGTTCAGTAATATTAAAAGAAATTGACCGATATCTGAGACATATATTAAGTAAAAGCAGAAACTTTTCTAAAAATTTTGTATTATAAATCGACAAATTAAAATAAAATTTGTCATAATATAATAAGTTGTATATATGTATTTCATTGTCATTTCAAAAATTATCAAAATCGGTCCAGTATATAGCAAAAAAATTTAACAATTTTATTACGTATTATATTAAGAAAAACTTCTATATTTTGTACATGTCTGTGAGTGTATGTGTGAGTGTGTATTTAAAAAACATAACGTATTTATTTCACACGCATTGTGGTGAAGGGTATTGAAGATTCGATGTAACTCTGGTTTATGGCTAAAATTAAGTGGTTGATTGTTATTAAATTTTTATTACTTTTATAAAATTAGATTCTTTTTTATTAAATAAAATCAATGATTTTTTGTTTGAAAATGAAATTGAAGGGTTAATTTAAATGTTTTTCATTAACTTAATTCATTATTTATTATTTATTAAGGAGTGAGATAAAAAAAATCTTAATACATAGTTCTCCTTAGAAAAGTTAAAGTTTCTGACATGAAAATTTAAAAATTTAAATAAAATTTAAATAAACAACTTAAAAAAATATTAATGCTGAATAATTGATGGCAAAAAGTATGTTCTGGCTGATTTTTCGCAACTTTCTAGTCAAACTTTTTTTGTTGCTGATGATCGATGTTGGAGTAAAGTATTGGTCCCAAAGCGGTCAAAATTTCCCAAACAGTTCTTGGTACGAAACTGTTTACGTACTCTATAAACACCGAAATTTACATAAAAGAATTTTTATTAAACTTCATAATGCGTTCACTTAGTTTTGGCTTGTCTTGGTATCCTGTCGCTATGGTGAACAGGTCTCTGAGTGATACAAGAACAACAATCTGGTATTTGTACCTAGAAATTCAAATCCTCTAAACGACCCTAAATACAATCGGCCGAATATTGTCAACAGTTTCAAAGATTCCCTGATAAGAACTACTTGGTACATTCGAACCGTTCAAATAACAACAACTTACAAATGTAAAGTAACAATACTAAGAGCTATAAAATAAAACACTCCATAGATGCTGTGTGTGTGTAAGTTAAGTATAAGAAAATAATGTTTGCCCTTTTTTAAAATATACCGAGTGGCTTAGAATCACCTTCAGTTCGTTCGTCCGAATTGGTGGCTGGCTAAAAGGCTGTCAATCTGTGCATGTTGTGAATGCTCTGAATATCGTTATTTAAGTGATTTCTTCATAAAATTTGGCATAAATTTGGTATAATTTTTTTGGGGACAATGACGGATAAAAAATTGGTGAATTTTTATCAAATATTTCAGGTATTTTCCATACAAATGTTTGAAATTGTGTTTAAGCATATGAAAATATTTTATAGAAAAATACAGTCCCATCTCCGGAAATCACTTTAAAGTGCATACATTAAAAAAAAAAGTGTTGTGATATTCCTTTCAATTTAATTTTATACAACCAGAATCAAAATGTTCTAATCAAAATTTCTTATATCTTCCGAATATCTCCTCAAATTATTTACATCTTTTACATTTTTAAGTAGAAACGTTAATTTTAACTAAAAATTAAATAAGTTTTTTTTTTAATTTTTTATGAAAAATTTCAAATTTTTATTAAAAAATCTAATTTTTACCAAAAATTCCATTTTACAAAAAATTTGAAATTTTCTCTAAAAATTTCAAAAATATCAATTTTTCATTTAAAAATTAAAACTTTGACCAAAAATTTGAAGTTTTGAGAAAAAAATTTTTAATACAGAATACAGTTTCACTTAAATCTAAAATCTGTTGATTTTTTTAATTAAAATTTTTTTTCAATATTTAATTAAAATGCTTCGTTAGATCCTGATGTCACATACAGAATAACAAAATTAATATCTCAATTATGGTGTAAAAATCTCAAAAAAATCCATTAAAAGATTTCATCATATAAATTCCAAATTTATTATTTTTTACCAATAAAAAATCTTTATATTTTTTTAGTTTAATTTTTTTTAAATTTAAGAAAAAAAACGGAAAATAAAAAATACAAACAAAATGAAATAAACCATTAAAAAAGCTAAACAAATAACAAATACAATGCGGAAAAGTGTCAACTGAACAATAAACAATGTGTTACCTGTAATACCTGTTCAACACAACTTGACTCAACTCAAAATCTGTGTGACTGAGAATTAAAAAAAAAACTTAAAACTTTTGCCGTAAATGTCACAAGGGAGAGGAGAGAGAGAGAAAAAAAATTGAAGAGAAAAGTTGTAAAAATAAATAAAATGAAAATGAACGAATCAAACATTAAATGAGGTTACAACCATTTATCAATTTTAAGAGGCATAACAGGACTTTACACTAGAGTATAAAAACACATGCACACACACATACACATACATACGCAATTACTATACACACATTTTTACATAAAGTGCCGAACAAAAGTATTGGGACACTTAGTGTTGCAAGTTCATTGTTTTTGAATTTTCATAAATCTAGGAACCACGAAAGAAAGTGTTATATTTTTTGCATACAATAAATCATTATGTGTCGGTTCTAATCGGTTAAAGTGACCAATATCGAGTCCAAAACAAAAAAGTGAAAAATAATACTACAATCGCATAATAATGGAGCGTATTTATTTCACTATTTAAAGTGTAGTGTATGGTTTAAAGCAGCATCAAGTTTACAAATAATAGATCCAGAAGACCTAAGTTTTTACTCCCCGCGATAGTAACCAAATTATTCGAAAAATTTATAGTCGGTCAAGTCAGACGATTTTTGCTTATATTTATATTAATTTCACTAATTATTATTAAAATACCAACATAAATGTGAAATGTTTTCCCTTAAAAGTGATATTTGGAAGGGGTCGCATATTTTGGCGCATCGAGTTAAATCTGCGAAGTTTCGTTTTGTATTTAGGAATTTTCTAACCTTAAAACTCCATTCCGGGAAGAATATTTGTATGGGAGATAAAAGAAATATTGGACCCAACATGGTCAATTTCAATTGGCTTCGTCCTTAGACCAAACTTCATCGAAATATTTAAAAAATTGCGACCTGTATACTGTTCCACACAGCCAGCTGGACAGACGGACGGATAAAGGGACATCGTTAAATCGACTCAAAAATGATTTTGAGTCGAAAAGTATACTTAAAGGTGGGTGTAAAACCATTTGTTCTGCAAGTTACAAACATTAGCATGAACACATAATACTCCAACCAACTTCGGTGGTGTAGGGTATTAACATGAAGTTTAAGAAAAATACATCAAAAATATTCATCATATTATTTTTCATAGACTGCTGCATGGAACTGGTTATTAGACTAAAATACTAATTCCTTCAATAATCCAAATAAAGTGATTAGAATATACGCAATAGTTTAACACTTTGGAATCTGGTGCTTTCTCCGATGAAAGAAAATTTAATATATTTCCTAATGATGGCCGAATGCTCAATACGGAATATGAAAAACAAAATCTTTCTCTTACTGTTAAATATGGCAAAGGTGGTGTAATGGTATGGGACTGTACGCCATCTGCTGGTGTCGGTGAGCTGGTTTTTAAAGACGCCATTATGGATGAAATAGTTTTTTTTAATATTTTAAAGGAAAAAGTGCGGAAAAGTTAAATTTACCAACAAGTTTGACATTCCAACAAGACAACGATCCAAAACATTCAGCCCAAGATGTGCGTAAGTGGTTATGACCTACCGCACTCACCACAGTCTGCAGCTTTAATCCAATTGAACATTTGTGGGAAGAACTGTACAGACGGGTCAAGAAGCCAACTATTTCAAATACACTGGATCCTCAAAAAGCGTTAAGGGAAGAATGAATAAAAATTGAGGAGAAGTTTACAAGAAATTTAGTCCATTCAATGGCAAAGAGTTTGAATGAAGTTATAAAACAACAAAAAGGCTTGCTCACTAGGTACTGTAAAATTACAAAAATATAATTTAAAATATTTTATTATTAAGTGTGTCAATACTTTTGTTCGGAAAAATCGCTAAAGATAATTCTAAACACACTTTTAACCGTGTGAAAAGTTTCTGAGCGGCTGAAAATTGGGAATAAAGAAAAAATCCTCTTGCTGTGCCTATAGTTTTGTTGAGGACTGTACGTATAGAGATTGCACATTTATTCTATGTATGAAAGTATGTGTGTATGTGAATTTTTCTATTTTTTTCTTATTCATTGTGAATGAAAATGTCCTGTAAATATAAAATCTGCAACACGTAGTCTAATATTTTTCTAAACAATAATAAATGGCGTCTGATTTTTACCATAAACAATATGTTGACTAAAAAAATAATAGAAAAATACAGTTAAATTCTATAAAAGGGTTAGAGGGCGTTGGGTTGATGGGATAAATAAAATAAACTTTAGAAAAAAAATTTATTCATTGTGACTTTTAGTTGTATTTGTATTTCGTTTGCTGCATTAAAATCTAGTCAAAATGTCATGAAAGTATGTTGTGTGTGCTTTTTTTAGCTAAAATGCCCCTACTCAAGGTGTGTAGGGTATGGTGGTGAATAGGTTTTGTTGGAAACAGAATTTTCGGGAAGTAATTTTTAAGAAATTAAATAAAGAGTTTCCACTCCAATAACAAACAAATGGTGAAAAACATTAATAAAGTGACTTTTCATCCATAGCACACATTTCGCAAACGACCGTACTTTAACTGGCAGCACATTTTCTTACAAAAACTTGTATTTTTACTTTAACAGTCTGTACATTTTTTGCAAACAACCGTACTTTGACCGATTGTACACTTTTTGTAAGCAACCGCACTTTTACGGTCTGCACACTTTAAAGGTACCACACTTTTGTGCAAACGACCGTACTTTTTAAAGACAGCACACTTTTTTTAGTTTTTAGATTTTTGTGGGCTCTATTCGTGTCCGAAAAATTTTTAAAATATTGTCTGAATTCTTCTTAATTTTTGTGCAAAAACCATACACCTGCGTGGACTAAATAAAAATGTTTAATATTTTGGAATAGAAAGGATTTTTTCAGATTTTTCTGGAAAATAAGTCACCCACCTGTAATGACCCTCTACACAAACCCAATATAATTTTCAAATTCATTGAATGTCATGGACGATAATAATAAAAAGGTACATTTTAATTCAGTCAAATAAATAAACCAAAGAGTTTGGAGTTATTTTGTGGTTCTCTTTCAGGTCTCCTAAATGAATTAGACTTAAAAAAGCCTGTTAAAGTAGGTTTGTTTGCAAGAAAGTATGATGTTAGTAAAAGTACGGACGTTCGCAAAAAGTGTGCTGTCTATAAAGGACGGTCGTTTTTAATTTAAAATAAACTATTTCCTGATAGATTATGCATTTTTTCTAAGGAGACAACAGAGGAAATAGTTTTCCCCGTTGTTAATTTTCAAATATTTTTCTTTAATTTTTTGAGGAGGAAAAAAATTCAAAATCTTTAAAAAGGTACCTTGATTATATAGCTTGATTTATAAATTACCTCTTTAAGAAATCTGTAATGGTTCAAACCTTTTCTAATGCCAGGGTGAGCAATTTATAAACAAAAGTTAATTTTTCAAACGAGTTTTTCCCGGATTAGAATTTTGGGTATTTTAGAATTAGAAATTAAGAATATTTTTGAATTTAAACATTAAGAATTACTTTGTCCACATTAAATTAATTTTTTTTATTATATCTTAGTTTTTATAAAATTTATTTAATGTCAAATATTTCATATTTTTTCCAAAAGTGCACCGAAAATAAAAGTCAAAAATACACCCCTTATCACTTGTGGTTGTGGAGGTTATAATAAAGTTCTTAGTCAACGATGTTTTTAAATGAAGTTTTTAGTTAAAATATATTTTTAAACTAATTATTTTCTTGTTATGTTCATTTATAGGAATATGCAACAGTGTATCAAAAAAATAAAAAATTCCGACTTGAATATCTCTAAAGCTATAGAATATAACCTTTGTGTAGGTTATATTCAATAGTTTCAAAGATTTAACAAGGACAAATCTACATAAACAAATTCTTATCTCTCATTTCAAAAATTTATTAATGGCGAATTTTCTAAAATCAACATACTCGAGATGAACAACTTTAAAAAATCACTGACTACAATACGGATCACATAGGCGTTTGTACTTTTACAAATCAATTCGAAAACATCTCAGCTTTAGTCATTGAAATTTGTAATAGTTTAAGAGTTACGTAATTATTATTAAAAAGAAGATCGATTTGGACCAACTGCCGTACTCTGAAGCTTTTATCTTTTAGTGTAATTTGGAACACCTTACACCCCTCTAAATCAAATCTATTTGATTTATTTATTTATTTTTATTTATATTTATTTACTTCACCAAAATTTACTATAAACAAGTAAGAATGATTTATTCTTGTCTGATGAATCTTTAATACCCTTCACCTCAAATGTGTTTGAAGTAAATACATTATGTTTTGTATATACACACTCACAGATACACGAATTTATTATATTTTTAGCTATAATTTTTTCGACGGAACCGATTTTGATAATTTTTGAAATGGTAATAAAGTATATAAAGCTGAATATTATGGCAAAATTTCTAATTATACGAAAATTTTTTGCAGGAACTTAAAGATTGTCTCAGATATCGTTCCGGTTTTGCTGGTTTTAAATAGAAAACTTCTCAAGACTATAATAAATGCTCAGGCCAAATTTCATTTATCTATGTCAATTCGACTCAGTTTTGGCGTCTGAGATAGTTCCTTCTTAGCGTTACATACGGAATGACAAAGTTAATATAACCCCTTCACCACTTATGGTGGTGTAGGGTGTACAAATTCTATATAAAAAGTAATCATAAAAAATGGAAATAAAACAAAAGATTCACAATAAAAACGTGAAAGAAACAAACAAATAAAAATAGTTTGTATAAAAATTTTTTATAACAAAATAATTTTTTTTTTACAATCTGTTTTTCAGATATTTTTTTTTACATTTTACTTGCAACTCATGAATATAAATTGTAGAAAATAATAATAATAAACAAAATACTTGCAAATCAAATGTTTAGTATTTTTAAGCCATATGCAACATAAAGTATGTACAACTATATATGAAAGTATTGCCA
This sequence comes from Cochliomyia hominivorax, assembly GCA_004302925.2. Classification (NCBI taxonomy): domain Eukaryota; kingdom Metazoa; phylum Arthropoda; class Insecta; order Diptera; family Calliphoridae; genus Cochliomyia; species Cochliomyia hominivorax. Next base: position 34,710,135 of record PYHX02000495.1, on the reverse strand, counting down.
ACTTTAAATTAATTCAGATATTTATGACAATTTATTGGAACAAATTCGATAATTTATGACAACCAATATATTGTCACTAAATATTAAATTAAGAAAATTTCAGATAAACAGACAATTTCCTGCAACAAAATAGATAAAATAATAGATAAAAAGTTAAAAAAGACATTAAATGTGTAATAATGACACAAGTAATAATTTCTTGAAATTGTAAACATTTTATGGCACAATAAAAATATAATAAACTTTAATAATAAAAAAGAATATAATTGTCAATAATAATAATATGATTATTTTAAATAACAATATATTATTACTTTGGCAACCTTATTGTAAACATATTTATATGTTGCACGTACAATATTGTCAAGAAGAACATAAATAACATACTTGTCCACCACCAACAGCAGTGGCAGCAACAGCAGTTAAATAGTAAACAACACAATAAAAAAGCTACCAAAAACGTGTGCAACATATCGCAAAAGAAATAGTTAAATAAATATAAAATAACTGCAGCAACGAAAGAAAAGACAGTAATGCCCACAAAATGGTTTGTTATCCTTTACAACACATACACACACATGCATTCTCATATATTATCATTTCCTTTATATTTCTATACCATGAAATAAATGATAAACTTAGATACGAAATAAAGTTTCTTTTATGTCTTTAGTATTTAACAAATTGTGTCATTTTCTTGTTTTTAAGGAACCAAATACTTTTGATGAAAAAAATTTACTTTAAAAGTTAAAAGTGAAATTTTTAGGGAAATTTATCTAAACTTTTCAAAGTTATGTACTGATCATCATCCCACAGCTTAAACGGCTGAAGCTAGAAACATAAAATTTGACTCCACTAAAAGGTATTTTGAAAAATTCTGACATAACGGCTAAGAAATAAGCAGATAAGTGTTTGGTACTTTTCTGAAATCCTCCCTGTTTGGGAAGAAAAAGGGGGAACATCTAAAAGTTGGTACTGTTTTTGGCCACCAATTTATCTTTTAAACCAGTGCACATGGAAATTCCTAATACATTCAAAAAGTTTGCAAACAATTTGAACTATAATGTTGGTACTTTATGGAAAATCAAATGTTTAAAGGGTAAAAAATGTACAAATATTTTTCATACTAAAAAACAAAATGATTCACATTTGATGGGGCAAAATAAAAATTTGTACTTTTTAAATCTTTTGCATAAGTGAAATTATGAGAACAAGTATATTTGGTACCTTTTCAAATCTTCTAATGGTACCTTTTGAATTCTTTGAAATAAGAAACCTAAAATCATAATAAAATGTATGGATAAACAATAATTTGAGCCATTTAATATTTAGATACTGGGCTAACGAAGTTTGTATCCTTTCATCACTAAAATTCCAATAATAAAAAACTACACTCAGTAAAGTATCTAGAAGGTATTTTCGACATTGTCCTTTATTATTACTGTATTTCTTAAAACATATTTCTCCAACTGTTATCGGGATACAAAATTTTGAGGAGACAAAAATTATAACTTTTTAAAATTCTTGCGATTTGAGAAATTAAACCTAAATTTACAGTGTTATAAAAATGGTTCAAATTCCGGAAACTCTGATTTTCCCAAAATTTTAGTTTCTTTAAAGTTTTCTGCATTTCTTAGAAGTCTAGAAAAATTTATTCAGAATAATATGAATCCGGTATAATTGACTTAAGGAAACAATTTTTATGTCGAAAAAACTGTAACTAAAACAAATTCAAATGACTATAATTTTTGATTCCATTAAGATATTTTAATTATACTTTTCATAAAAAATTAATTAATAAAAAAATCGGATAAATTTTGGACTTACTATAGCATAAAAGTCAGAGTCCATCGGAAAGTTAAACTAAATTATAATAAAACTTTTGAAGCTAAATATCTCTAAAATTAAAGAAGATAGACCAGGTCTATACTAACTGATTTCAGACATATCAGTTCAGACATGAGGAATCTAGATCGTTTTAAATATTGTAATCGGAAGTTACAGATTTAATTTACGTTTTAAGAAACCTGGTCAAGGGGGTTTTGAATGACCAATCTCGGGTATGTTGATTTTTTTAATTCTCTTCATTCTCTCTGCAATCAGTAATTAATTTCAGCACCAACTACGCTGGATGTTTTTAGTTTTGTGTGAACTTTGAAAACTTGACTCTACTTTAATGCACTACGCTTCCAATACACTAACGAATTCGTTTCATTATTAGACCTACGCTGAACCAAACAAAAGAATTAAATACAATGAAAAAGGGTGTAAAATTGATGAAAAGAAGGTTAAATATCAGCCAACGAAACTTTAATTCATCATAAAAAAAATTTTAATTTTCTCTAGATTCTTCAAATTAACGAAAAATTTTCAATTTGACTATTTTAATTCGTTAATAAAAATGTAGTTAATTTGAATAAATATTATTCAATTTGAATAATACATTATTTTAATTGACAAAAATAAATTCTTTATATTGATGAATATTGTTCAATTTAAATACTATATTTTACGAAATTTTAGTTGAATTGAGTAAATAATTACGTTAAATTGTTGTAATAAATTAACACACAAATTATTATGTATAAAATATTTCATGAAAAATTCCGATATGACCAGGGGAAGGAGTACTTCCCATGCAAACAAATATGGATTAGACTTTCTCAAGGAATTTTTATACTGGAAAAATGTAAGTGTATAGGTTGAGAAGTAGCCCACATACAAAGCAAATATTGATTATTGAATATCTATAGATTTACTACAGCGAGAATTTAATCCCGAATACATTTTTAATACACATCGATTTTTAAAATTTCAAGTACTGCAGCAAAGTGCACCGGGCAAAAGCTAGTTTTAAATAATAATTAAATAGTAATTGGTAACTAAAAATAATGCAATGTCAAAGGACGGTGGTGAGCCGACCGGCTTAAATTTCATCAATAGATGTTCGTTGATTAAGTGATCTTCCACCTACAATTTCATGAATTTATGCAAAATATTCCTTTAATTTAATCCACATTAATTAGATTAATCTATGAAATATTTGTTCCTTATTTCTTTATTCAGTTTACATTTTCTTTGTCATATTTTATTTAATATGAGAAAGAAAATATACAAAATTATTTGATGAAAAAAATAGTTAAATTAACAAAAATTTTATTCAAATTAACTTCACTTTAGTACATAGAATTACATTAATTTGTATGTTATTTTACTCACGATGAGTTACTGCCGTTTTTACTTAATATCTGCTGACATAAAATATTTTTGTTCGTTAAATTTTTACGAAAATTTATCGTTACTATTACCTACGACATTTGGTTCAGTGTATGCAGGTAAAATATTATTTATCGCTCAGATTCGTTAGTTTCTTTATGTTTTGTGCTTATTAACAGCAAAAAAACATGAAGCAAAATCAATGTTAAACATAGTTGATTTGAGATTGAATAATTTGTTTTTCATTTAGTTTAGATTAAACGTTTTTACAACAATAATTTTTAAATTTATTTTTTAGTTTTTAAATTTCAAGAAAATTCTCAAGAAACTGTATTTACTGTGAAACAATATTAAAGTAACATGTTTTATCTATGAAGCAAAATCACATGACATGTGTAACGCCAAGAAGGAATTATCTCAGACCCTAAAATGTATATATATTATTACATCAATTCGATGTCGATTAGCTATGTCCCTCTGTCTGTTTGTTGAAAACATTCTTACGCCTAAAATAATTGTCCGAATTCAATGAAATTTGGCCACGTCGTTTTTTATTGTCCCAAGCAGTTTGCTATTTAAAACTAGCAATATCGGTTTATTAACAAGGAAGTTATAGACCGATATCTAAAACAACCTCAAAATTCGGAAAAAATAACTTTTCTAATTTCTTCTAAAAACGTAATTTTGACTTAAACAAAAAATTATTTTTAGCATACAATTGCACGTGCTCCATCATCGTGAAAACGATCATCAAATTCTTATTAACCGGAAAAAAGTTATAGGCTATAATATGCAAAATTTTGATACTCCCTAAACTCTGTGTGTCATATTGGCCGCAATTCTTTAAGATAATTTACTGAAATTTGTCACATACTTACTTATTTTGATACAATAATAAATCCAAAGAAGGCATGTTCTGGGATCATTAATTGAAACAGCTCCAATATAAGGTCCCTTCCCGGAATATAATTATTAATATAATATAGAACTCTTAAATTTGAACTAATTCTATTGAAATTTGGCATAATTAATTTTTTAACTATTCTAAATATATATAATAAATTTTATTAACACGGGTCCATATTTTCATATAGCTCCCTTATAAAGGGCTTTCCCCGAAAACGGCTTTAAGTTTATAAAACATTTAAATAAAGATCAATTCTACTAAAATTTAGCAGAATGATTTTTCTAATTATTATCAAATATATTATAAATATGAACAATCTTGGTCCAAATTTTGCTGTAGCTCCTAAATAAGACCCCTTCCCGGAAAACAGTTTCGAGCTTATAACAAGCACATTTTTGTTTTTATAACCCTCCACAATACAAGTGGTGAAGAGAGTATATTAACTTTGTCATTCTGTGTGTAACGCTAAGAATGAATTATTTCAGACCCCATAATATTCTTGCTTCAAATTAAAATCTCAGTCAATTTTCGTCAATCTGTCTGTCTGTCTGCTCAATGAAATTTGGTATATAAAAGGCAGTTCAGTAGAAAAAAGTTATAACCAAAATTATAACTAATTTTATGACTCATTAAATGTTTCTGTGTTATATATTTCATAAATTTGTAAGTGTATGTGTATGTATATCTATGGAACCTAACGTATTAACTTCACACGAATTTGTGGTGGAGGGTATAGAAGATTCGGCATAGTCTAATATAGCATTATTACTTGTTTTCTTTTTTGAACTTTTAAATTGGGCTTTAAATTAAGACTTTATATTAGATCTGTGATCAAATATTTCTTCCAAATTTATGAAAAGGTTTAGGAAACGTAATAGAAACAACATCTAAAGTTGAACTAATTTTTTTTAACTCCAACAAATTCATAATTTTAGGACTTAAATATCTCAAATAAAAGTATATAAAAGTTAATGTATTTTTATTGTCAATTTTATGTTCATTTTTGTTTTCAACATTTGTTATTGTTGCTTAAAATAATAAACAAAACAAAAACTGAAAAAAAGTTCTATTTACTTTTCAAAATCCATATTTTTAACAAATTGCATATGACATGATAAAACATGTTTGGTATAAAACAAATATTTTGTTTATGGATATTTTTCCTACAAAATACAAACATTCGTTTTTTATTATAAGTTGTTTCACATTTTTATTAGGGGTGTTCAAATAAAAAAATGAAATTTCTTGTAACACAACTCTTAACAAAAAATTAAAGTTATTAAATCCCTTTTTATTTTTAACCTCCCTAATATTCTCATGTGTCCAAAACTCCGTAACATTATGACCAAAAAAGTTTAAACTTTTTTTTAGTCCAAATGTAAACCTTTTACTGTCTTATTGTTTTAAAATTTTTTGTTTGAATTATTTTCTTTTATTTGAAGAAAAACTTTTTAAAATAATTTTTTTCTTGAAACTAATAAATGTCCATTGAATTTTATCTCTAAACCATAAGAAATTTCTCTTATGAGAAAAAAAACCGAAAGCAAAATAAAGTTTTGTTGGCCAAATGTTGTTGTTACACCCTTCTCAAATACAAGTCGATAATAAAAGTATATTAACTTTGTTATTCCGTAACAGATTCTAAGAAAATGACTTTTAATCATCCCATAATAACAAAAGTACCATTATAAAAAATAAAAAGTACTTTTATAAAAAAGTACCTTTATAAAAACTAAAAAGTACCAAAAATCCCATTCTAATATTTCACATCTATTTGTTATTATATATTAAAAATTTGATGTTTTTACATTAATTATGGTAAAAAACAGGTAGTACTACCAGAAGATCCAAAGATACCATTATCTATCACGTTCATTTATTTGTATTTATGTGCATATAAGTGATCGAAAAGTATGAGAATATGCTAGGAGGCAGGCAAACAGGTACTACATTTTTTGAATTCCTAAGAAGACATACATCCTGGTACCTTTTGTTTCTTTAGTGCGCTTATCTTTATAAGTAAAATGAGTACCAAGTTTAATTTTGTCAAGAAAAACTTTTTTTGCAATTAATTTCCAAAATTTGCGCTACTTGTATTCACAGATGTTATAGTAACCATTCAAATATTCTTCAAGTTTTATAAAATAATTAGCAGACCCGCCAAACTTCATTCTGTCAAAAATTAGGGGGTTGCAGACATTAGTGTTGTATACGATTTAAATAGATTTTTAGTAATTTAAATTTGATTTGTATGGGGGGTACCTCTCCTCTTGGTCTTATGCGCTCAGCATTTTGTGTAGTAAAAAAAACTGAGCTTTGAGAAAGTGATAACGGACAATTTGAGACCTCTCGCTGTTGTAGTTCTTTAAATATTTGATAATCAATATTTGCTTTGTAAAGGCGATACCCCTCCCCTGATCCTAGTGGAATTTTTTATAGCCTATGTTACACCTCTTAATTTATATATATCGATTACTAAAGGATTTGAATTTAGTACTCTTTTAATACTCACGATCCAAATATACAACAAAGACTTATTTACAGTGATTAAAAGTACCGAACAAATAATTTTGTAAGGTACTGAAAAAGAATATGGTCTGATACCCACTTTTCAATCAGTCTATTCATAATCACTAATTGAGTCGATTCACAATGTAAAAAAAGCTTTATTTCTTATGGTGTTAGTTTGGTCAAAAGATGAATCCGATAGATTCATTCCGATATATAGATTTCCAACTCATAAAAACGTTTAATATGCAGTCACGCTGTAAATTTTGTAAAAATCGGAACACATTTGGCGCTAGTCCCCTTTCGAAATTGACTTTAACGTTTATAATAAACCTAAAAACATTTGTATCATGATGATCGTTTAACTAAGTTTTACCGCAATTGGTCCACAATTTCCTACAAATCCTATATAGAAACCCTTAAAACATCTGTTAAGTTTAAAATTTTTAAAATCTTTTTGCCCTCTTGAAAGTCGACGACTTTAATATAAATCTGAGTGATTTTATCAAATTATATTATGATCGGTTCATAATTTCCCCTGGGTCCCCCACACAAGGCTCCTTTAAATTAAATTTTGTGGACTATCGAATATCTTTATATTTAGTTTTGTCCTCTAGGCCAGATTTTTAGGTACTTTACAACACTGTGCGATATAACAATGTCTGTCCTTCTGTCCGCTAGATTATTAATATATTTATGTTGAGTAATTTTCAGGTCTCAGTTTAAGAAAGATCTCAAAGGTGCTTATAATTGGTTGGCCTAGAATAAGGTGACAATCGGTCCAATATTTGATTTAAATCTCATGCAAATGTTCTCCCTGAATGTAGTTTTGATATTAAAAAACTCTATATATTTTTATTAAACTTTCCATAAATAAATCCACAAGCCAAATTTCAAGAAATTTGATCGTAGATCCCATGTAGTTTGATCTTGAATTGCTTAAATCCACAAAAATTTAATAATTTGATAATATTAGGAATTAAAAGCCAAATTTTACGTGATTCCGTCAATAATTTTTTTATCCGAAAATCAGGAAGTAAAATTTTAAACGTTTGAAGCTAAATATCTCTTAAACTATAAACTATGGCTTTTAATAGAATCCACTCATATAAAAATCTTTAGAGTTGTTTTATATATAAGAAATCTGGATCTTTTTGTATACTTTTATGATCCAAGGTGACCAAGAGGACCCTATGGACTGACCCCTGTTAAGACCACAAACTCAAAACTTAAAATCGCCTACATTTCTTCTTTCGTTATGTGAAATTTCATTAAAATCGGATTAGCCAATCGGAATTTACAGATTTATGGGATGTTGACCGAGGGGAAGAATTTTAGATGTGAAAAATATATTTATTTAAACAATAAATAAACTAAAAATATCGGAGTATATCTGAAATTCGTTATGACCGTCTATATTAATCCTGCAGTTTTTCTATTTATTCCTCTTCATGATAAAAAAGTTACGTTCGTGTGTGTTTGTGTGCTTGGGAGAGTTTACTGTTTTTTATTACTTTTAAAATTTTTTTTCTTAATATTTTCTGAAGTAAATAATTTATTAGTTAAATAAATAACATGACATTTTACTCAGGAGTATTTGTACTCTTTAATTGTCAAATCTCACGAAAAGTTTCTTCTTCTTTAACAACAAAAAATCAAATCAAGGAAAATCATGTTTTATTAAGTCTTTTAGTTTTTACTACACATGATTTGAAGTTTAAAATATAATTAAGATATATTTTTTAAAAGGAAATATGAATCCGAAATGGAAGTATATAACGCTCAATTGCTGCAAGATGGACATAACTCAAAAATATATATTTTTTCAAAGATTTCATTTTTAGTTTTCAACTAAAATATTATTTTTATAAACTAAAATATGGACCAATTTTTGCACAACTATAGGAACTAAAGCTACATACATACGACCATACAATGGTCGTCAAGTATTTGGAACAACGCATTAAAACAAATAATGAGCAACAAATTATGAAATTTTACAGTTACTTCAGCTGGTAGATTTGCTCCTTTGCCGTACACTTTTAATGATAAATTGAAATAGTATTCTTTGAGTTATGTCATTCTTCCAACTAATGGGCGTTATTTGTTCAAACACCATAACTTTGTTACAAAAGAGAGACTTAATTTTCTATTTTTATTTTTCTAAAATTTAATTTTTACAAGTTTTGCACAATTATAGGGTCTACAGCTATGTCCAACATACAATAGCAATTAAGTATTTGGACTAACGCATTTTCCCGTTTTGTTTATAAACAGTTTCTTCAGTTGGAAGATTCGTTTATTTACCATAATGAATGATTGATTTATTATTTTTTGAGTTATGACTTTCTTGCAACTTATGGGTGTTATATGATTGATTTATTATTTTTTGAGTTATGACATTCTTGCAACTAATAGATGTTAAATGTTCAAAGACTCAAATTTTATTATAATAGAGAGACTTAAATTTATTTTTTTGATATTTCTAAAATATCATTTTTAAAACTATATTATGGACCAGTTTTTGCATAATTATAGCAATGACCGCCATACAATAGTCGTGCAGTAATTGGAATAATGAATTAAAACATATTATGTCATTTTCCAGTTTTGCTAATAAAAAGTTCCTTAAGTTGGTACATTAGTTTCTTAACAAATTGATTTAGCATTTTTTGAGTTATGTCATTCTTCCAACTATTGGGCATAATATGTTAAGACACTCAAATTTTATTATAGAGAGACTTAAAAATGTTTTTTAATTTATTTCTCACTTTAAAATATTTTCTTTAAATTTATTATAAATTTTCATCCAAAATTTAAATTTGTGATAAAAAATCGAAAAAATTACCCTCAAAACTCAATCTCCCAATTTTATTCTATGAAAATGTAAATAATAAATATAATTTGCATAATTTAAATGAAACAAATAAATTTTTAGCGACATAACACACATTTGTACATATTAAACAATATTTATATTTGTAGAAGAGATTTTTTTGGAATTAAAATTTTTAGAATTTTAAAATTGATGCACAAATATGCTTACAGTCGCAACTATATGATGAAGTGTTTGGGCATATAAATATATATATCCAATAGCAATAACAGTAGTAGAAGTAATTTGAATGGCAGACAATTTTAATAAATTCACCAAAATTATTATGAAAATATAGAAGAAAACATATATATATATATATGAGTCAATAACAAAATATATTTAGGACTTCTTCAAAAATGGCAATTGTTAGAAATAAGTGGTTCTACTTACCGATTTAAGTTAAAAGCTTTTTTAACATCAGGTCCGTTATCTTTATAAATCAATATTAAACCTGCAAAAGACATGCGATCGAAAATAAATATAAGTATAAGATAATGTAAAGCAATACAACTTTGGCATCATCGGGACAGTAATAGAACTTGTGAATTATCAATATAAGTTAACTTCCAAGGTTCTACCACTGTCCCGAAAACAGTTAGAAGTTTTTTTTAATTATTTGAAAAATATCTTAGAAATAAATTATGTTTTACTAATGAGAGATTTATTCCATTTAAGGTGATTTCCGGAAATAGGCATTATATGAGGAAATTATGGACAGATTCTTATAAAATTTGGTACGTTATTTTTCCGTTATAAAAATCTTAAATATATAAAATATAAATTATATTGATTTAATGGTTATGACTTTTTAATTTTATTTCAGAAGGGGTCCTGCATGGGAGCTACAATGCAATTGGGGACACGATTTGGATTTGGACTAATAATGAGTTTATTTCACCAATATCTATGAGTATAAACGTTTATATGGAAGCTACACGTAACAGATTATATCAATTTCAGTGGGGTTCGTCTTTGGTCCGAAAAAATCATATATACCAAATTTGAGATATATCTAAGATTTGACCTATAGAATGTTCAAAACATATTGACGGACAGGCAGGTAGACGATGACCTGTATTTGTGTAGGATCTAAAAACTTGCAAAATTGTTTTATCTCAAAATAGTTGTTGTAGGAGACTAAGTTTCCATGAATTAGGAAATTAAAAAAAATTTCCCACTTTTTTATGCAGCGATGGCAAAACGCCAATTTGTATAAATAAAGTTGTGTTCGTGCTTAATACATAAAGTTATTACACATTTCGGCTACGATATATTCGTAAAGCAATAAAAAGTTACAAAGAACTTTGAATATCGGTGAAATTCAAATGGAGGTGAATTTTAAAATTTGTGGAAAAGTTGAAATTTTGAACTGCAGTAGTAAATTTGTGTAACGAATTTGAGCGAAATCGGAGAAGATAAGGTACGGTGTGTCGTCTTAAAATAATTGTGTATTATACATCATATCAAAATCTAAGCTGATAAGGCTTTGTCCAAATGAGTTATTCAAAATTTTTTGGATATGACACGAGGGTGTGATATCTTCTTTAAAAACTAAATGTTTAATATTTCTAAATCTGTTATGGAACTTTTTATGAAATTTGGCATATGGACTAAACATTGAAAGAAAATATCATAGAAAACCAAATTTTAAGATTGGGTACGGTAGAGTAGGGCCCCTTAAGAACCAACACTTTAATATTATATAATAATACGGAATATCGATACGTCTGAAATGTTTACAGAAAATTTGATGGATATCACTTTAATAACAAGATACTAAGGAGTACATAATATAGGCATACGAGTAGTTTTCCCCTTAAAAACATTATTACTGTTTTCACTGGCCGTACAATTGTTCTGGTCATTTGTTCAACAATTAAACATCATACGAACATCACTAAGTCCTTGTTTGAATCAAACATCTGTTCAAGAGCTCAAGTGTTTGACAATTTCAAAGATCTTTATATAAAGTCGATCAAGAGTTTTTTTACAAAGTGGTAAAAATATCAAATTTTTGGGATTTTCTCATATACAAAACATATCAAATAATATAACTTTCAAATGCAAATTTTGCCTCCATATGCATGTTGGAATTCATATAAATATTTGTATGTAGTAGTGAACTTTAATAAATGTAAACACATACTATGAGAATATAAACTGTCAAATAGATATGCCTGTCTGTATGAATGTATATGTTTATATATTTATAAATATGAACAAATAAAAGATTACAAACAACAATAAACTAAATAAATGAAAAGAGAAAAATATTAACAGAAAACTAACAAAATATACGAAATATTTAATTTTATACTTTTAAAATTCATTTTAGATTAAAAAAAAATGAATTTATATCGCTAATTTGCTGCAAGTTAGTCATAACTCTAGAATTAATTTTTTTCAGTAGACGTATTTTAATGTTTTCACAGAGACATAATATATTTTTGATGAAATCCTCTTTTAATATATGAAAAGTTTGTTCACAAAAATTTGTCAGATGTAAAAAAATATATTATTTTTTCAAGATTTCTAAGTCGACGTTTGCGAATTTTGAGTTATGGCGATCATGCAGCAAATGAGCAATATATTTTTTAATTTTTGATAAAATATTTCTCGTTTTAATAAATAATTCAAGTTAAATATTTCTAAATAATTTAACACTTTAAAGTAAATAAAGTAAATAAAATATTTGACAAAATTTATTTATCACCATTAATACCCACTGTGCGCCAAAGAAATTACCATCACAATATAAAATGCAAATATAATTTATATAGTCAGTCAGTCAGTATCGTATATAAAGTCGTAAACAAATTCCATTGCCACTATATAGATGCAGATCTACAAATGTATTTGTAAACTAAAATAGCAAATACATACAAACACACAGACTTTGTTTGTAGATAAACATATTTTGTATTAAAACCAGGATACGCTTTTCGACTTTTTTATAATTCTTCGTGAGATTGGACATTTCAAAGAGTTTTATTTTACTTATTAAAAAGAGTTTTATTTTTTATTGCTCATTGAAACGAGTTTTATTCTGAATAATGAAAAAAATCAAAAAAGATAAAAATAAAAAAGAGCGAAATTGAAAAAAGAGTTTAGAAATGAATAATTCACACAAGTCGTGCGTGGCAGTCAAATATGTTTTTATTTAGCTGGAAAAGGGTATGTTTGTATGTTTATAATCTTTATATGAATATACAAATGGACTCACATATTAAGATGTGTTTACTTTTGTTAGATGAATTTGTGTGTGTTTTGGTTGTTTTGCTTTTGTGTAGATGTTTGTAACGGAAGAAGAAATAATTCTAGAACTACTTCTATGTACCATTCGACTCAAAGTCGATAAAAATCCGGTTGGCTGTCCATGAAAAGCTTTTTCGCAAAGTAGGAAATGAAATTAAAATTTAGCCGAAATAAGTCCTTTTGTATTCTAAAATGTTGTGCCAAATTATACGAGGTTCGGTCCATTATTTGTCATAGGTCCTATACAACCACTCTTTCAAAATTCACTCTGAAACTCATAAATCACACATAGACGTAGGAATTTCAAAAATATTTAGGCAAATTAATAAAAATATAAGCCAAAACCGCTGTGCGAACTTACAAAAGGGTCAGTCCATAATTTTTCTAACTCCCATATAACCCTCTAGCAAAATTCATTTAAAAATGCATAAATTACACATAAATGTTAGTAACATAATAAGCTATTGTACGCATAAGCATAAATAAGAAAAGCAAATTATACGAGGGCCGTTCATTAATTTTTCGTAGCAGTCATTTACAACCAACAATGTGATTTAGGGTATTATATAGTTGAACTCGAACAACTATAACATTTTTACTCGTTTTATTTAATGTTTTCTTAGAACGAGTTTAAAATTAATCCTCCTTTTCTGCTCTTTACTGAATGAAGAGTAAAATATGATAAAAATTTTAATCGGAAAAACGAGTTTTATTTTTCTCATTTTCGCAAAGAAGAGTAAAAATTAAAATCATTTAAATATAAATATTTTTTTCTGAGTTTTTCCATACTCTGATTAAAACCGAATTTAGATATTTATATTTGGATCAGTATGTTTATGCGTGTACTTAAAAATTTGCATTAGAGTGCAATATACTTTTGTTGTTATTTATTTTTTATTAACATTAAAATTTACATAAAATATATTTATTTTAGCTTAAAAAATAAATTGTTAAGATTTAGTGTCATCTTTGAGAAAAGTATCGAAAAATAGTATGAAATATAAAGATTATTTTTGAAATTTGCATGAAGTAATTAATATTATTATAATAATTATTATAAAAACCCTACGATCGAGTCACTTTTCTCCAACTGATATTGAGCAGCGCAGTAACAAGTATCAAAATTTTATATATCATTTGATCGAAAAGAATTACTCTTAGAAAATCTCTATGACCAACTATGATTAAATCATCAAACGCTCTCCCTGCGAGCCCTATAAAATTGTTGATAATTGTCCAACTTTTAACGACATCAAGTTAGAATGCTATTTTTAGCTGGACCGAATTGTAAATACCCTCCACCACTTACATTATACAAACATTTTAGTGAGATGAAAAATGCTTTTCATATAAAAACTAATGGTCCATATTTTCAATAGAACTGCTCCATATACAAGAAACTCTTAATTATGAAACTCTATTCAGGAAGAGTTATAACTGTATGTTACCCGAGAATAATCAAATTAGATTCATATACTAGAGAGAGTTTAAAAAAACGATTATAAAAACTTTTAATAATTATTATTCAAATTTCTAAGACTTATAAGCTGAATAATGTTTTCCGGAAAGAGGCTTAAATGTAGGTCATAGCGTAGTAGGGGCCATAATTCATCAAATTAATAATATTTGTTAAAGATTATTTTCAATATAATTGGTTCATCTATAAAAGTTTTACAGGAAGGCACCCAAAGAGGGAGCTATATGAAAATATGTACCGATATTAGTCAAGTTTAAAACAATATGGCCTTAAATGGGAGCTATATGTACTAATAATTCTGAAATAAGTTACAACCATTAAAGATAGTAATTAAAATAATTGTGTCGAATTGGAAAAAATGGTCTTTGTTTAAGATTTTTATAAGGTCAAAACCGTTTCTTGAGAATGGGCTGAATGGAAAAACATGGAGCGATATTAGTCAAATCAGAAACAAACATTCAACACAGTTAAATAAATAATTGTGTTGAATTCAAATATTATAAGTCAATATTTAAAAACAAATTCTTCTTGGAAATTTTGAGGTTATCTCAGATATCAGTCTATATCCTTTTATTTATATCTTGTTTTCGGACGATTAATCCGGGCGTGAGAATATTTCCAACAGACAGACAAAGGTACATACACATGGACAGACAGATATACAAAGGGACATACAGATAGACAGACTTAGCTAAATCCACTCAGATTTTGATTTGATGATGCCTCGTATGATATTTAATGATTTCTTCTTGGCGTTACGCTCGCATCGACAAAGTTAATGCAGCTTCATCACTTGAAGTGGTGGAGGATAAAAAATGTATCAAATTATTTTATTGAGCCCTCCAACATCATAAATAGAAATAGTCCTCATGTAACGTTAAGCAAGAATAATATAATTTTATAAGCTTAAAGTCCTCTTCCGGGAAAGAACCTAACATGGCAGCTAAAATCAAGTTTAGAACGATAATCATTATATTGGCCTCTAAGAGTTCTGTACCCTATTCTGGAAAAGGATCTAAATTGGGAGCTATGACAAAGCGCAGTCTAGCAAAATATTTTTTTTTTTTTGATTTGTTATATCATAATAAATATTTGTGACAAATTTCAGAAAGTTATCTGGGTGACACACTGGTTAAGGGTGTATCAAAATTTTTCATGTTTTAGTCCATAACTTTTCTTCTGTCGACCTGATTTTTATAGTACGCTGATGAAGTACATATAGTTATAATTCACTAGTATTTTTATACCATCAACCACCATTAGTAGTGAATTTTCCACTCCGATTGTTACGCTAAGAAGGATTCATTTCAAACCCCATAACGTATATATTTTCTTGCATCAAATCAAAATCTGAGTCGGTTTTGCTATGTCTGCAAAGGTTTTCGTTTAAGTTTTCTCAAATATCGGTCTAAAACTTTTTTCCATCTGAACCAATATTGCCGAAATAGCGAACTGAACAGCAATATTTCTTTACAATCGGATGATTAGAGTGTACATGAGAAAATTTCCTACACACAGTCGGGCACAGCCTTACCTTAAGGGGCCTTAAAATAAGGTGTATGAAATATTTATGTTTTAAAAACAAACAAAAATTATACACAGATAAAAGTTCTAATATTGATTATATATTGAATGCTCTTAAACAGCCAATGGGAACCAAACAGCCCTCCTACAATTGACTCAAAATAAATTCCAATTTCTATTTTCAGTTGTTAAACTATTTTAAGAATTTAACTCACACATACACATGCACAAAAACAAAACCCTTCTATTTAAATCCAACAAAAGCTTAAGTATTCTTAAAGCTTTTCTCATTTGTGTTTGTGTATAAATTTAACCAAATAATATACATTTACAGTTGCAAGTATCTCTACGAATCTACTTAGTATCTACAAAATATACAAATAATCCTAATCTGAGTTTGTTTCTTCTTTTGTAACTTGAAATTATTTTGCATATTTTGCTAATATTTTGTTAACTTAAATTTGTCGTCTGTGTGTGTAAATGTACAATTTGCTGTTTAGTTAATGCAACTAACACAAGTACTCGAGTATTTCCTCATTCACACAGTTGCAGTAAGCAAATGTCTTAAGAAGTTTTTATTCAAAATGTTACTTTTTGGTTGTTCTGAATTTAAATGGAAATTGCTTGATATGAAAATGAAGTGGAAATTTTGTTATTTACTAGAGCAAAAGGATACAAACAGATTTATAGTTTTTTGGAGGTTATAAGGAAATAAAAGTGATTTATGTGTTAGTTTTTTTCCAAAACCACAAAAAGGATAATGATCTAATTAGGATCCATTTAAGGATTATGGAAATAATTTTATCAGGAACTAAATTAATTTACATTGTTCCAAAATTTTTATTGTTCATTAAAATCTATACTTTATAAATATTTAAGGAGTGTGATCGAAAAATTCTTAACACACATATATGTTAATAAAAATGAAACCACTTAACTTGCAGTTTTTTTTTAAAGTTGATTGAAATTATTATTACAATTTATTTATCGGTCAAGCTCGCCTATACCCTACACGACACTATTGGTTTTAAATGACAGCTATGAAAAATGTATGAACTACCCTCGTATAATTTACTTTTCTTATTTATTAAGTGTGAAGAACATTAATATGTTAATAACATTTATGTAAAATGTATAGATCGACCCTCGCATAATTTGGCACATTGATTTAGAATACAATAGAACGTATTTTTGTTAAATTACGTTGAAATTGCTTCATATTTAGAACAATTATGACCTTAAAACCCCATTCGGGGAGCCCATTTGTACGGAAAATATTGGACCGAATATGACCAATTTAAGTAAGCTTTGTGCTTGAACCAAAATATAACGTCTACAAAGCTACATCAAGATATCTCAAAAATTACAACCTGTACAGCGTTCAAAACGTTTACATGAACAGCCAGCCGGACAAAAAGACAGACTAACGTGCCTCGTTAAATCGACTGAGAAAGCAATACTGAGTCGTATGGTGTACCTAAAGTTGTGTTTTGCACCAACTTCCCACGGTTTTAATCACACGTTTTATAGGACTTAGTTGGATTTTGTTGCAAATATTTAAAAATTGAAGTACGAACTTTTTAAACAGATTAATTATCATTCATTTCTCAATATATCAAAATATTAAATTTTACTTTGGTTTAAGGTTTTTACGAAATTTTTTCCACAATTTCGACATTTATGATCACTTGGGTTATTTTTTGAAATCTTTTCATATTTTTCTTTAACATATTTTCTGACATTTTGTTATTTCAACGTTATATATTTCTTTCTTATTTCAATTTTATATCTTTTTCTTAACATTTCAAATCAAATACATTATTTTAGTATTCCAACACCTAAAAGTATGTACTACATTTTTGTTACTTTAAGTCTTAAAAGTCTGTTAAAAATTTCAATATTGTGCAAATGTAAAAGGTTTTTATTTGAAAATAGAAAAGAAATTCTTTTATTCATGATTTTTTCCCCAAAAGAGTTACTTTATTTGTCTAAAGAAATGAAGTGGTGAACATTATGGAGCAAAAAAAAAAAAAAGGAATGAAATTCTACTTAATGTTGTCTGTAGTAACATGTTATTTTTAACGTCATTACTTTGGCACCTTACGGAACATAGGAATTATAATGTTTTTTTTTTCTAAAAAATAGGAACAACAACAAAAGTAAAAGATTGGCAGAAGGTGGATATGTAGATAAAAAGATACATTATTATTTTATTATGACATTGAGTGTATGAAGTGTTAAGAAAAAAAACATGTTGCATACTTTATTGCGATTTAAATATTTATATTTTTAGTTTATTTAATCTTTAAGATAAAAATATTATTGCAGTTAAATTAAATAATATTTTACAGTACTTTCGCTATGCGTTTTAGAAATGGGCGAAACCGTGATTATGCTCAACACCACTGAAGGTGGTTGGGGTATTTCGCGTTTCTGCAGATGTATGTAACATGTAGAAAAAATGGTGCTACACACCATAAGTATATCGTTTGACTCAGAATCACTTTTTGATTCGATTTAATAATGTCTGTCCGTCCGTCTGTCCGGCAGGTTGTCCTTTGTAGATGTTGTGAATAGTCAACAGGTGGCAATATCTCAGTGAAAATTGGTACATATCATTATTTTGGACGATTAAAATTGATCATATTCGGTCAAACATTTCAGATACCTTCCCCTTTAAATGTTCCTCTCAGAATGGAGCTTAAGGGTCATAAAGGTCCTAAATATAAAGCGAATTAAACGAAGTTAAGCAGAATCAAGTCTTATGATATTCTAAAACAATATGCTAAAATATGCGAGGGTCGGTATATTATTTCACATAGGTCCAATATATAATCATCCTTCCAAATATCACTTTTAATGACATAAATCTCACATGTAAGTTGGTATTGTAATAATAACAGATAATATTAAGATTAGATTGAGCAAAAATCGATGTGCAAAACTGTACGAGGATCGGTTCATAATTTCTTTTAGCCCTCCAAAAAAAATCATTTAAAACTCATAAATTTCACATAAATGTGAGTGTCGTAATAATAAAAAACTTAAAAAAACGAATTTTCAAATGAATTCCAAAGAAAAAAATTTCACACTGAACTTCTTTATAGAGACCTTCGAGTAGAATCATCTCACAGCTTTACTCTTGGCTTAAATTTCCAATAAGTATTTCATAGACTCACTACAACTTTATCACAACATTATCCAGGGTGGAAACTCCTTTTGTTACAAACATTATTCATATGAATGAATTGTAATTCAATGAAACATGATTTTATCTTGTAAAGAATTCTTTACAATTTGAACAATAGAAACCCAAAAAAATGAGTTTCATTTTCTTTCAACAATTGATTAATATTTCTATAGAAAACAAATGTGTATAAATGTAATTAATTTGCATTTCAATGATCACTATTGTTCACTGGGAAACTTGAAAGCTTTTATGTCTTCAAAAAAATGGACAATAATAAAAAATGTCATATATTTACAACAAATGATAAGCAAATTTGTAACTAATATTTGACCCTCTCTAACCAAAAGTAATACAGATCTATAAAACAACT
Source organism: Cochliomyia hominivorax (assembly GCA_004302925.2). Classification (NCBI taxonomy): domain Eukaryota; kingdom Metazoa; phylum Arthropoda; class Insecta; order Diptera; family Calliphoridae; genus Cochliomyia; species Cochliomyia hominivorax. Next base: position 34,690,810 of record PYHX02000495.1, on the reverse strand, counting down.
AAAGACTTAAATTTAACACAAGGACCATACCACTCCTTTTGGGTTGTCCTACAAAAGGAATTGTCAGCCGAGAATGAGGAATAAAAAATTGGACATATTTTATTTGTTACAGAAAAAAATAAAACGTAAGAAATATAAAAAGTATTCTGATACTTCTTAATCTTTATATCATCCTTAACAATGGGTTGGTTCTTTCTTTCCTGATTTTTTTTAAGGAAACGCAGTCTCTTCTTGTTATTCATATATTCACAAATTTCAAACTCTTTCGCTGTCGGTGTGAATATGCAAGTAATCGTATATTGAACAGTGGGACGGAATGAAAAAAATAAATGAGAAATAATTCCAACTCAAGCTAACGATTTTTTCTTGGAAAGATTAAAGACATAATATTTGATATACTTCCTATGACTTTCAAACTTAATAGAGCTCTTTTCCCTTACTTTTCCATTTTATTTTGAATAATCTCCACCACCAAACACAGAAAAAACCATGAAGCAAAATCAATGTGGAACATAGTTGGTTTAAGTTTCAATTACTATTTTTTTCAAGTTTAAATTTTTTAACTTTGACAATTTAGACAACATCCATGACTTTCAAACTTTTAGAAGGTTTTTTCCCTATATAGAGACTATTGCAAACACTACACCGATTTTGGGTACAGATTAGCGATAACTGAAAAATGCGTCTCGAGTGTGAAAACAGCAGAAATTAAATTCTGATCTAATGATTTTCAAACTTTTTTGTTTACAGTTTATTTGATAAAATTCTGAAAAGTTTCAGTTTAGAAAGTGCTAAAGAATATCAATTAATGACTTTCAAACTTTATCATAGCGTCCTAATTCCGAGTGCATTTTTTATTTCTTACTGATAGCTTATGGAATCCGTGTTAAAAGAACAGCTTTAGTTTAGAGGCATGGACTAAATCAAGTAAGTAACGTTATGTGGTCGAGTATTGTTATGATATCTAGTGTCTCCAAGCTAATCATTTGTTTCATCAGGTCCTAAGTGACTATCCATAATATCTATAATATATTTTCTCCCTGTTTCCTCCAAATAATGAATATTATCTTGACGTCATAGATATTCGGCTTCAATATTTATTTGACTGGTTATTCGGGATTTATATACATACATTATCACCGCATTTCGACGCTAATTCAAATGGGACTCAATATTTTCATCTGATCCGGTATCTCCTTGTATTTTGTATCAACATAACCTCTATACATTAATGTTGAGATATATCTGATTTGCCGATATACGACAACTATCAGAGACCATTTAATTTAATTTAAAAAAGTTATCGACTTCCCTGTAAAAATTTATTTTTTGCATAAAATCAAACATTTTTATGACATTTGAAAAAGGTGATCGTACTCTTTGTCGTCCATCGAATACTGAATTATAATGACTGATGATAATCCTGTAAAATACTAATAAGACTGGGTCCTAGATGAGTTACAAAAGTATAAAATCATGACTGTGTTACCGAAAAATTTTAAACTTAATTGAACGATTTCTTTTTAGCAAAAATTTTGAAGTCACAGATTTGTACCCAATTATTTATTGTTTCTTCCCCACTGTGTATTACTTGTGTGTGAGAGTGTATGTCTGCTGTCCATTATATTGTATATGTAGTAGTAAAATGTAATAGTTGGACAAATGTGGGTCCACATCATGATTTATGGTAAATGTGCAATTATCCTTAACATGAACATTAATCATGTTTTTTGGTTACACACACACACACACAAACTAACATACACATTTAAATTTACAAATACATTTATATAGATTTTGAATATTCATTCTAAAGGCTGAAAGGATACTCTACTTGCAATATACAATCCTTATTTATAACACAGTCTTATAACTACACAAGATGAGCAGCACTTCGTTATAGATTGTAGAAGAATAAGAAAATATTGCTTTTATATAAATTTTATTTTACACACACATACACACACATACATACACATACAAACATACATATATTTATATAGAATCGTCTGAGTAGAAGAATATTTTATTGAATATATTCAATGTAATGAGAAATACATATACATACACACATACATTTAGCTATTCATTCTTATGTAAGACAAGAATTTGTAAGTGGTAAATGGACATGGTCGCATACACTTACATACATACACACATACATTCATACATATCTATAAATGAACATCAACAATATCCCTTTAAAATAAATCGGTCTTAAATTTTATTTGTCTGTTACATACGAGGTTTAACGCTTGAAATCACATATATTTTTTTAGTCTTTAATTACACAATATTTACTCCACCCTCGTATATCTCATGATTTATTTTATACATTGATAACAACAAACAAAACGCGTACATCAGTTTGCCCAAATGCAAATTGATTACATGACCAACATTATTTTTATCCGAATACAATAAAAAAGGATTCTCCACAATGGACTTATTTTTGGTAAATACTAAAGGACACTTCAGATAGTCAGATGATTGAGTAAGATTGTAATAAAATTAATAAATATGTAAATGTTTATAAATTGTATGCCTGCAGCAGACTATATTTTCTCAATTTTATTTTATACTTTAAATAAAACTTATGTTATTTATTGAGTAACGAAAAAGGAAGTTAATACAAGATAAAAAATAATTAAGATGCTATAGAAATTTTGGCAAATGGGAAATGTTGTGATTTAGATAAAAGGGGAAATTGTGAATAGGATTTCAATTGAAAATGGAAATTTTAATTAATAATATTTATTACGTTATCTGTCTCTTAAGGGCAGTGATTCCAAAACAATATTTTGAAAATAAATTCGTATGTTTTAGTCCTTTGGGAATATCTAAAACAAATGAGCGCTTTTAAAGTTAAGGAGTTTATGAGTTGATTTGGAGGATAATAGACCTCCAACAACTCAGTGGGGTAGTGTGGGTGGTCTTTAAAATTTGAGCACCTCTGTTATAAACAATTTTAAAATTAAAAAAAAACAAAATGTATACGTTTCTGCAAGCTTTCTTTAAAGAAAATCATAATTTGAATTTTGTATCCCAAAACTCTGTAGGACAAAGTTCAGACCCTCCCAAATTCCACCTAGTTTTTCACAAAATTTTGCTTTTAATCTGCATTTTCTTAAATCCCAGAGACTGGATATTGAAACGGCATGTTGTTGTGAAAATCCTAATGTGTTCATAATCATCTGGTAATGGGTTTTTCTAGACCTCCAAAAAATGTGAACTCTATAGATCAAAATTTGAATTCTGGGATTCTTCCTTAATTTTTTTTTTTTCAAAATTTTAATGACCCATATTTTCAGAGAAATGTAGGTTTTTTAATAAATATTTTATTGAAATTCAAAAATTGGTATTTTCTGCACATAAAATTTTGGCCACACAAAAATTATCACAAAATTCATTTATTTCTAAATATCGGAAACAATTTCAATATTTTTTATTTCAAATAAATTTTACGTAATACTTTTGGACTATATGCAATATTTATAAATACTTGACATTATAAATCACTATTCGATTGATGCCAATGTGTCAACATTTATTTTTTCGCTATTATACTGTCGAATTTCGAGGCCCAATAAGGTGTGTTGCAAAGAATCGTTACAAACTTTTTTTAGTCGAAGAAAACGATTGCTGGACTTTGTGTGAACTAGCAAAGAATCGGTGCACTTTATCGCCCTTATGAAGTGGGTGGTATCCCTCCGCCTGGTCCTATTCATCCTACATTTTGGCCAATTAAAATGATCCATGGGAAAATAATTGGCACCAATTTGTTTACTCCCACTATTACAGTTCTTTAGATATTCGATAATTTATATTTGCTTTGTAGGGGTGTACCGATCCGTTTGATCCTACTGAAAAAGTGATTGGGTTCGAATTTGGGAACTATTTATGTTGTAGTTCTTTAGATATTCGATAATCAACATTTTCTTTGTATGGGGACATCTTTCCCCATGATCTTATCCGCCCTTCATTCTGTCCAGTAAAACAATTACTTTAAGAAGTTATTGGAACCAATTTTGAAAATTCTCGGTGTTATAGATCTAGATATTCAATGATAAAAATCCCCCTGATTCTATATGCCCACATTTTGTCTTGTAAAATAGTTCCTTCAAAAAGTTATTGGGACCTAATTTGAAAATTCTCGATGAAGTGGTTCTTAAGATATTCGATAATCAATATTTGCTTTGTGTAGGGGCACCTTAGCCTTGGTCCTTTCGAATTTTTTTATAACCTATGTTATTTTCAGGTATATGGGGATTATTCTGTGAAAATTTCAGCAATATCGGCCCAGTACATTCATTTTTCTATATATAGATGTAGCTAAACTGAATAATCTTCTAAATCATGATTTTGCAGAAGGCAAAAAGAGGTCTGGTCATTCAAAAAATTTGAATTTGAGGAATTAGAGGCATTATACGATCAAACGCGAGAAGAACTTGAATTACCATTGAAAGATACACAACTATTCAAGATTTTACCTTAAAAATTGTTGGGATACATTTAAAAGCTTTTGTATATAAATTGAATCCCAGTAATTTTCAAAGATGAATACCACAAAAAGAAATCAGTATGGCAACGATTTGTTTGTGGTAATAAAAACGGATAAATTACGATAACCTAAAAAGTGCAAATCTTCATAAGTAACGACAAGTTAAATCAATGTCAAAACCGAATATCTATAACGCTAAGAAAATATTCTGTACTTTGTGGCAACAAAAGTGTGTTCAACGATCACAGATGATCTATACCGGTGACAATTGATTCGTATGAAGTGAAAGAAAAAGAAAAATGATCAGAAATGTGGTCATAATATTGTTGCATGACTACACTCGTCAAAACTACTTGGAAAACACTATGCGAAATGGGGTTAATCGTTTATAGTCCACAACTTGGCATTTGCATCTGTAATTACTTTCGATTGGTGCACATCCTAACTGGAATGCGTAATAATCTGTACCTGATTATGAGATTTTTTTTTTTGGCTTGAAATCTATATGATGCTTTTTTTGAAGCAGGGTTTCCCAATGTAGAATTAGTGAAATGAAAATAAAAGACTGTAAGAAATACATCCAGCTGTTTTGTTGGTATCGGGATCTAGAAATATCAGCTGATTTTTCAGATAAAAGTAAGAAGACTCTTAGCTGGAGTAGAGTAATTTTAAAGTGGCTTAAATTAATAAAATACAATCATTCCCTTGGAATTATATGGACATATTTGTACGATCGTAATGGCGACTCCTTGACTGTCTATAGAAAATATTCAAAATACATTTTTCTTGAAATCTAATCACATACAAACGCGCACGAAGCTTTTTGCTTGTTATTACCAGTGGTGAGTTGAGTAATCGGTCTAAAATTTTTTAATTTCTGAAGGGATTATGGTGGTCCAACAAACATTTGATTTGAAATTTCACTGACCAGAGAAAATTAGGTCGCAAGTGAGCGTGCCGACAACAGATTTATGGACTCAGATTTTCAAATGGTCCAAAAATATATACCTTTTGAGGTTTTAAATATTTCCTCTTCTTGGCCTTGCACATGGACTAATAAAGTTACAATCGCTTTTTAACACTTCTGTTGGTTGTCAGTATAAAAATCACTGTTTTATTTTTCACAAAATCACATTCTCTCACTCGATTTTCGTTTTTACACATTCACTAAATGATTTTTTATTCGCATAGAAAAGGGAAGACAGATGAAACAATTTTAAAATCTAAATAAATTTTTAACAAAAAAGAATTTAATACAACAATTTCAAAAACACTCAATCACATTCACGCACAATGAAAATTAATCACACAAATTAAGAGAAATCCTCTCTGATTTCACCTCATGTATGATCATTTAGTGGGATCTGAAGCGATAACGTTTTACAACACGGTAACGGTAACCATCTTGAGCGGCATTTTCGACTGGAGGCAAGTAGGTTTGTTGAGGTTGAACGGGGGGCAAATAAGTTTGTTGGGGTTGAGGAGGAGGGGGCAAATAAGTTTGTTGAGGTTGAGGAGCGGGAGCAGGAGGCAAGTAAGATTGTTGAGGTTGTGGTGGTGGAGGAGGAGGAGGTGGCAAGTAAGATGGTTGTGGCTGAGGAGCGGGAGCAGGAGGCAAGTAAGATTGTTGGGGTTGTGAAGGAGGAGGCAAGTAGGTTTGTTGTGGTTGAGGAGCAGGAGGCAAGTAGGTTTGTTGTGGTTGAGGAGCAGGTGGATTATAGTGGTAACCTTCATCATGAGCAGGTTGATTATAGTGATAACTGTCATCTTGTTTAGGATAATTGTAGGGACCACCACCCAAATGGCTCACATCAGCAGCAACAACACTCAAAAGGGCCAAGACTACAGCAACAGTATAATTCTGTTTAAGAAAATGGAAACCATAAAATAAATATTTATTTATTGTTCAATCAATTTTATAATTTAATATTCCAAATGTTAAAATTAACTGACCATTTTTGCTTGTGCTCTTCTTCTCGATACGAAAGATGAAATTGATTTGCTATACTTTTGTCAGCATCATTTCGCTTTTATATGATTATTCAAGAAAAACCCCGAATAACGTATAACTCTAGTTGGCTAAAGATTATAATTATTGACCGTTTTCTTTGTTTTAATTGGACTGACATTGAAAAGCCCTCATAAGACAATCGACCAAAACAAAATCAAAAAAAAAAAAAAAAAAAACAAGTAAGAATGCCATGTTTGGCAATGCCGAATCTTCAATACCCTCCAGCACAAAATCGGGTGAAGTAAAACAAACATACACACTTACACATACACTTTCAGAAGTATATAAAAGTTTTTCTTAAATATAACACGGATCACTTAATGAGTCATAAAATTAGTTATATTTTTGACTGTAACTTGTTTTTTCTACTGAACCGATTTTTGAACAAGTTTCGGAATTGTATTGAAGTACATTTAGCGTTATATTATCGCAAAATTTCTTTCTAATTTGCAATTTTATTTTATTTTGGCCTAAAGACGAAGTCTATTGATATTGGCCGTATTCACTTCAATATTTCAGGCACATTCTATATTAATATTCCAGCTGGTTTTAAGGTCATAATAGACCTTAATATAAGGCAATTTCAACGAAATTTGGAACAAGTAAGTCCTATTATATTCTAAAACGATGTGCCAACGATGGTCCAATGCAAACCCCTTTCAAAATGGCACTTTTAAGGGCATAAATCTCACATATACGTTGATATTGTAATAATAACAAGGGTCGGTCCATAATTTCTTCTGACTCTCAAATAACCCTACAGCAAAATTAATTTCAAAACGCATAAAATTCACATAAATGTTATTGCCTCAATAATGTACTGTACTGTAACAAATAAATCATAAAATTAAACTATACAACATTATGGTGTAAGGTGTGACAAAGTCAGGCTTTACGGACTTTGCTGGAAATAGGAAACTTCTTAGGAATTTAGCAAATACTCAGACTAAATTTTGAGCTCTGCCAATTATTATGGATGTGAGCGTAACATCAACAGACAGACAGACGGATGAAGCAAACTCAACTCAGATTTTGAAGAATAAATATTCCTTATGGGGTCTGATATGATTCGTTCTTAGCGTTACACACGGAAAGACAAGATAAATATACTCTCTTCTTCGCTTGTGGTGGTGGAGGGTACAAAAACCATAACAAGTTGAAAATTTTTAGACGAAAATTTTTTATTTGTTTGTCGTTTAATGCGAACGATGAAAAAGCTGCTGAAGAGATGATGACAAAAACAAATCAACAACAAAAATTGATCGATGAAATTGCATGTCCATTTTTTTGTTTTACAACATAAAAATATTGATGATTTTTAATTTCTCAATTTTATCTTTCGATTGTTTTAAGTTAATTCGCTTGTTAATTGATGATTTTATTTGATGATTTATTTTAAAGATTTAATTTAATTTTTTATTGTGATATATTTATTGCAAAGGTAAATTTATTTAATTAGTATTTCCTTAATGAATCGTTAAGTTTAATTGCTGGATGTAATTTTAAATACACTGAGAAAAAAATAAACTTATTTTCGGTTTCAAAATATGACAAATTCAGCCATAGAACGGATTTGTGTTTTCTCAACTCATGACAAAAATTGCCTGTACTTGCAGATCCTATTGGTGAAGTCAGTAAATTTTACCATAGATGTTGAATTTTCAGTGAAAAATCAAATTTTTAGTGAAAAATTGAATTTTCAGTGAAAAATCAAATTTTTAGTAAAAAATTGAATTTTCAGTGAAAAATCTAATTTTTAGTGAAAATTTAAATTTTTAGTGAAAAATCAAATTTTTAGTGAAAATTTAAATTTTTAGTGAAAAATCAAATTTTTAGTGAAAATTTAAATTTTTAGTGAAAAATTTAATCTTTAGTGAAAAATTTTATTTTTAGTGAAAAATTTTATTTTTAGTGAATAAATTAATTTTTAGTGAAAAAATTAATTTTTAGTGAAATTTTTAGTGAAAAATTTAATTTTTAGTGAAAAATTTAATTTTTAGTGAAAAATTTAATTTTTAGTGAAAAATTTAATTTTTAGTGAAAAATTTAATTTTTAGTGAAAAATTTAATTTTTAGTGAAAAATTTAATTTTTAGTGAAAAATTTAATTTTTAGTGAAAAATTTAATTTTTAGTGAAAAATTTAATTTTTAGTGAAAAATTTAATTTTTAGTGAAAAATTTAATTTTTAGTGAAAAATTTAATTTTTAGTGAAAAATTTAATTTTTAGTGAAAAAATCAAATTTTCACTGAAAAATTTAATTTTTAGTGAAAAAATTAAATTTTCACTGAAAGTTTGATTTTTCACTGAAAATTCTAATTTTCACTGAAAATTCAATTTTTCACTGAAAATTCAATTTTTCACTGAAAATTCAATTTTTCACTGAAAATTCAATTTTTCACTGAAAATTCAATTTTTCACTGAAAATTCAATTTTTCACTGAAAATTAAATTTTTCACTGAAAATTAAATTTTTCACTGAAAATTAAATTTTTCACTGAAAATTAAATTTTTCACTGAAAATTAAATTTTTCACTGAAAATTAAATTTTTCACTGAAAATTAAATTTTTCACTGAAAATTAAATTTTACACTGAAAATTTAATTTTTCACTGAAAATTCATTTTAAATTTTTTCTAAAAATTTGATTTTTTACTAAAAATTTATTTTTTCGTTAGAAATTCTATTTATACTTAAAATAAATCGTTAACATGGTGGATTAAAATACATAACGGTTTTCATAACTGATTTCTATTTTAAAATTAAATTTTAAGATTAAAAATTTATGGTGTCTTCACCATAAGAGAGCAAAAAAAATTGACACGAAGTAAAGGAAACTGAATGTCCTCTGGTATCGTCATTTTAAATTTACTAAACCATTTTTATTCTAGTATGCTGTAGCTACTGGAGTAAAAAGTTTCATAAAACAACGCCCTCTATGTGTAATGAAATGCTGGGGAACTTTGCAAAATTCTCATTTCCATTTTTCCACAGGAGTTGGGTTAACAATGTTTCTATTTTCTTTGGAGGGAAGATACATCATTATTAAAAATATCAATGGGCTTTTACGTCCTAAATACAATTTTTGTAATTTATAGACAAATTCTATCCAAATTTGGAAGGTCACCGACTACGTACTTTACAACATGGGCGCTTGTATTCATCCGTATCAAATCTAAAACATCACTTTTCTAATCATGTGCATTTTTATTTGTAAACACTGGCAAAGACTGACGACCTAGAAAGTGATTCTGATTCAAGATGTAGAAAAATATTTCATGTATTCGTTTCTTTAAATGTATCTTTCCGCTAACTACAAAATTTACTCGAGATACAATTAACAGCGAAACCACTATTTTTTTCTTTTTAAATCATCATAAATTATTAACATAGATCGATCTTAATTATTTATTTATATCTTATAATGACTTTTTATACAAGTAATCTGTATAAATATGTATATTTAACAACATAATAGATACACAATTATACACATCCATACATACAAACACTCATACAGGTATTACAACATTAATAAATTTGGAAAACATTCGTAACTCTCTTGTGCATCTTTTAATCATCATCAATTTAACGTAAAGTGTTTGTTAAGGGTTTTTGTGGGACGTTGATGAAATATTTGATTAGATATAGATACACACATATACTACAAACACATAGATAAACAATAAATATTAATTGAAATAAATTTAATACATGTTTTTTCTTTAGCTCATTGATTGACCATTGTCATCGTCATCCCCGTCAGACAGCATGAGAAAACTGTCTGTATCTTAATCTTATGGGTCACGTGTTTGAGATTTGAGTGATTATGTTTGTGTTTTTGCTGTTTTACCAAAAAGAAATTAAGCATTTTCTTTTTTTCGTTCAATTCATCTTGAGGTGTATGTTTTTTTAACACCTTCCACTTCTTTTTCTTCTTCTTCTTTTTTATTTATTTTTCTTAGTTCTCATGATTAATTATTTGTCCATTTCTTAAGTGTTTTTAAATATTCAACATTTAAATTTAATTTATGCATTAAGAAAATTATTTATTTTTATTTTAATTTATTTGTTACTTGTTTTTAACCGGTTCGCTTAGCTGCACAATAATTCAGATTTCAGTCCAAAATTCGAATAGAAAGAAATTTCATAAATTTCGACGTGTATTAAAACAAATCCATAAAATGGGGATTTTGCAAAACTCCGTTAACTCAGTCCATTTTAAAATTTGCCAATTAAACCGATTCGTAGGAAAGTTACAAAAATTTCTCATGTAAAACTGTTTTACAGGAAAATTTTTGGTCTTCATGGTCCTATCTGTTTTGTATTTTTTAACTACAAAAATTCTTTAAGAAAGTAATTTTTTAACACTCTTCCAGATTCCACAGATAATAGATAGTTAATATTTGCTTTGTATAGGGACTACCCCTTCCTTTAATCCTTACCATCCTACATTTTGTTCAGTAATTGGTTTCCTTGAGAAAGTAATTGGTATCGACTCTCACTCCAGTAATTTTTTAGATTTTCGATAATTAAAATTTGCTTTGTATGGGGTCTACCTCTCCTCCTTAACCTAACCGTGCCACATTTTGACCAGTAAAACAGTTCCAAGAGAAAGTAATTGTGATAAATCTTAATACTCTCACTTTAATATTTCTTGAGACATCCAATAATAAAAATTTACTTTGCTTAAGTGCTACCTCTACCCCTGATCCTATCCGTCCTACATTTTATCCCAGTGATTCTTGAGACAGTGATTGAGACCAAACTTAAAAATTCTCGTTATAGCAGTTCTTTAGATTATCGGTAGTCAATGTTTGTTTTATATGGGGCGGTACTCCTTCTCCTGGTCCTATCGCAATTTTTGATAGCCTATGATATTTTCGGTAATATTGAGATCATTACATGAAAATTTTACCAAATTCGGTCGAGTTGACTATAAGTCCAATACAAACACTGATTCATTTTTATACAAATAGATTTTATATTTTTATTTTAATTTTAGAAATATTTTAACCAGATAAAAATGCACTTGAAAAAGGAAATAAGTTTCAAATTAAACGAATTAGAGCAAAAAGGTCATTAATACAATTTTTTCCTTTTTAGTTATAAAAGTCTGAAAATGATTTATTTTGTTATTTATTTTATTGTTTTATAATTTATTTAAGCAGCAAAAAAATGCATTTAAAAATAATTAACCCCATCTGCCGGTAAAACCTTGCAGTTTAGTGTGGGTAGAGATTAGATTGCAGTTTTGCTGGTTTTAAATAGGAAACTTCTCGCGATTATAGCAAATACTTAGGAAAAATTTCATTGACCTCTTCAATTATTTTGGATGTGAGCGTGTCAGCAACAAACAGACGTACGGAGTGAAAGACATTCATTGTACTGAGTTCCTTTATTTAATTGTTTTATAAGCTCAAACCCGTTTTCCGGGAAGGGGCCTTATAAGGGAGCTGGCTCAATTAATGATCCCAGAACAATATGAGTTCTTTGGATTTATTATAAGTATATGTGACAAATTTCAGTAAATTTTCTTCAATATTGCGGTCCATATGACACACAGAGTTTGGGGTGTATCAAAATTTTGCATATTATAGCCTATAATTTTTTTTTCTTTTTAGAAGAAATTAGAAAAGTTCTTTTTCGGAATTTGGAGGTTGTTTCAGATATTGGTCTATAACTTCTTTGCTTATAAACCGATAACTGTTCAGGACAATAGCAAACGATATGGCCAAGTTTCATTGAATTCGTACAATTATTCTAGGCGTGAGAATATTTCCAACAGACAGACAGATAGACAGACGGACGGACGGACAGACGGACATAGCTAAATCGCCTCAGTTTTCAATTTAATATAAATTGTAGGGTATGAAGTGATTCCTTCTTGACGTTACACACGGAATGACAAACTTAATATACCCTCACCACTTGTGGTGGTGGAGGATATAAAAACATGAAGCAAAATCAACGCTGAACAAAGTTGATTTAAGATCGAATAGTTTTTCTCATTTAGTTTAAAATATACGTTAGGATTTTTCGATATTAATACGCATCTAATTAAATCTATTTTAAATAACTCTGAAATAAATTCCAAATATAAATAATTAAAAAAAAAAACTATAAAATATAAATTCTACATGAAGGTATGAGTTATGGCTTAGTGTGCCTTTAAGTTCCAATAACTATTTCCAAAGATCCCCGACTATGATTTTTCAAAATAAGGTTTATACTTTTCTTTGCTATAATTTTGAAAAAATTTAAGTGTCCGCGATAGCTTATTTTATGGATCCATCTATAACTCCACTCACAATATGTATAAATTAATTACAAGCGAGATCGACGCTGTTCGTCGATCTCGCTGGCAATCCATGCAAACCGTGTTACTGAAACGCATGTCAAATTTTGACATACATAATTATTTTGGTCCAAAAACGGAACTTGTTCTAGTCCCATACAAATAATCTCCTGGTTATAAATTCACAAAAGTTCAAAAATAAAAAAATAAAAAACAAAATTGGACACTGATCAGTTCCTTAGCCCCATGCAAACTCTGCTTCCGAATATTACTTAAATGTGCATTAATATCACAACATAAACATGAATTATTGTTCAATGTTTTTTCGAGGGTCGGCCTTTAATTTCTTACTTGATTATTACTTATGTAACACCAACAAGAATCAAATAAGACCTCATACAATATATATTTTGCTTCAGCTAAAAATCTGAGACGATCTAGTCACGTCTGTTTGTTTATTATTAGTTCGTTTCACTTCGATTAAAACACTTTGACATGAACATTTATGTCTCCCCGTTTCCGGTAGCAATTTTAAACTAGTAAAACCGTCACCATCACTAAACCGAAAATAATCAAAATCGGATCAGCAGAAGAAAAAAATATTCAATGTATGTGATTATGCATATCCTTGTATTGGGGTATTGGGCTCGAACTAGTCTGTATAAACTGAGACACCACTATTCACTTTAGTAAGTTCCAAACTAGTCCTTTTATTGTGGGCCTCTTCTAGGAGGTAAATTATTGTATCTTCTAAGGTTCCTTAACTAATTACAATATGGACCGCAAAGTGAATTTTATTGTATTTTTTGAGTCTACACGTAGAGAAAAGTCATATAACCAATAAATATGTAGTAACGCTATTATTTTTCTGACAAACATTTATTCTTTTATGTAAATTATGCAACTATATTTATTTTGAGATTAATTTTGTTGCTACAATAAAATGTTGGTCGCCTTATGTACAACATATTATTGTTGACTAAAATTCAGTTACAACAAAACTATTTTTATTAAACCAAAATAATCATTACATTTTTTTAAAACATAAAAATTTTAGGAACCAAACTTCTTTTGGATCAAAAATATTATTTTCTATTTATTTTGATAACCATAATATTGTCAGCAATTAATTATAACTATGTATATGAAAACCATAAAATGGTTGGGGGACTGGCATATTTTTTCGTATGCTTTTTACGTATATATTTTTTTATATGCATTTCGTTGTTCACAATTATAATATGAATGGAATAACTATATTTTGTGCTACTATAACCATTCTGTTGTTCAACAACCATGAGTACGATGGAAAAAACTTAAGGCAACATTTACAAACATGACACAATTGTGGCTCAAGCATATTATGTTATTTTTATTTCAAAATATTATGATGGTGTGACAATCATAATATATTGCTTCTCAATTATGGTTACCACAACCATAATTTTTTTCTGCAAGAATTTACTCTAAAATGATCATTGATTTTACTTTATATTCTTCTGAATTGTCTATATTGTTTCGAAAATGTTTGTCCGCTCTGACTAACGTTATAAATATTCAGTTCAGTTCACTTCACTTCAAATCTATAATTTATATCCCATATTTTATGTGTAATTCAATATGAAGCTATTAAAATCTCTATATTAAATTCAATATTAACTATTTGCTTAATAGAAGGACGGACATAATTATGTTTATCTTCAAAAATATTTTGATGCAACTGGTTTTAAAACGTGGTTTGAATGTGATGCTATTTCCGCGTTTATTATACAAAATCAGTATAAACTGGAAATAATCCGAAACATAACTCCTCACGTTTCATGCTATAAAAAATAACAAATTCACCGTGACAACCCAGAAAAGTGATAACATTTTTTTTTAATTATTAGACTCATTTGTAAAAATATGTAATCTCTAATGTTGTTGTTATTGTTGTTGTATGTAATATTCTATAACCGACAGATGCAATTTGATTATTAAACGTATAACAACAATAAAGTCTTTTTTCTTGTAAAACGTTATCACGAATTTATTGTCTTTTACATGTTAAAACAAATGACTCAATAAAAATGGTTATAAAAGAAATAAATATATAAATTCACAGTTAAAAGTTCAAGATTATTGACCTTCCAAATTGAAAATGATCTTGACACATATCATTTGTTTAGATTTTTTAAAAATCTTATCGATATTTTTTATGAATATTTTTTAGCATCAAGAGAATAGAAACAAGTGATAATGCTATATTCGGCTGTGCCGAATCTTAAATACCATCCAACATTTACATTATGAAAAAATTTTCGTGAGAGTGAAGATATTGCAACAAAAATTAATTATTCGTTCATTAGCTTTAATATAAATTCCGGAAAATGGCCTCTAAAAAACATATTTTTAAAAGTACCTAGAAATATTGGTACCGAGCTATACAAGTCTAATTTATTAAAAAAAACTTAAAAATGCTATAGTCGGTCATATAATACATTATTGGTTGTAAATGACAGCTAGGAAAAATTTATGAACGACCCTCGTATAATTTGCATTTCAAAATGATGATTAAATGTGAAGTACATTATTATTCTACGAACATTTATGTGAAATTTATGCATTGAAAATTATCTTTTCTGGGGCGTTATATCGGAGCTAGAAGAAATGATGGACTGAACCACGAATAATTTCAAACTTTGATTTAAGAGTACATTTATCTTGATTTAACCAGTTGTTATTGTAATACCCACGTTTATGTCAGATTTATTCATTTCAAAATGATAATTGCAAGAGATCTTATATGGGACCTACTTTAAGTAATGCACCGACCCTCACATAATTTGATACTTCGATTTAGAATACTATAGAACATATTTTCGCTGAATTTTATTTTTATATTTAGGACTTTTATGACCTTCCGGGAGGAAATTTGTATGGGAACAACCCGGATTAAGAAACCGAATATGACCAATTTCAGTAAGCTTCAACCTTAAGCCAAAACAATAGCATGTAACAAATTTCATCAAGAATTCTTAAAAATTATGACCTGTAGAGTTTTCACTACGATTACATGGACTACCAGCCGGACAGACAGACGTATAGAAGGGCAGAAATCGTTATATCGACTCATAAGTGGATGTGACAGTTTTATAAGCTTAAAACCACATTCGGGGACTTCAGACTTTAATTTCTTTCTATTGATCCGGTTTCAATAATATTTTGGAAAAAATCTTGTTCCCAATGTTGAGGTTGTCTCAGTGATCGGTCTATAATTACTTGCATAATGACAATGCGGTCAAATTTCATTGAATTCGGACAATTATTCTAGGAGTGAGAATGTTACCAACTAATGTATTCAAAAACTGAAACTGGAAACTTGTTTACCTTGTTTTTTTGCATTTCGAATAATTTCTATTTTCGAATTATTCGACATATCGGTTTTTCAGTCGTTTAACTGTTTTTTTTATGGAAGTCACTTTTTAAGCTTTTCATTAAAATATTTCCAATTCTGGGAATATTATACAATCCAAGAACAATTTGATGAAATTGGTTGGAGATGATTATTTTGATATAAAAACAAATCATACACATTTTGATTATGATGGAACCATTATCATCAAATCAAAAAAAAACTGTAAACCGGTGTTTTGATATGAAACCGTATTCGAATCAGATTTTTATATAATACAAGAATATATACTTTATGGAGTCTGCAATAATTCCATCTTGGCGTTACACACGGAATGACTAAATTAATATACCCTCATCACCACTTGTGTTGGTATAAATAAACTTTTTAAAATAGAATCATTATCATTATTATGATAATAGCAACAATAGTATTTTTGTGAGGCCCATAAAATTATTTCTTGTCTCAATTTAAGTAAAAAAAAAAACAAACGAAAAAAATGATCAATATTTATTATTTAACTTATTTAAAATAGCGTTTAGATTAAAACGATCAATTAATATTGTAAAACTGTCAAGATTAAATTTCGCCTTGTTAATCTTTAATAAAATTTATAAAATAAAATACGGTGGCTCGATATTTTTTTATTTAATTTTTTATTAATGTTTTTGTTGTTATAATCATGATGAATAAATAAATAAAAACGGCGCCGCTATATATTTTTAAACTATATTTGACATAAAATTAATAAATATAAAGATATAATAGATGTGTAGACAGTTAGAAATTAATATATAATTAATGGAGGTACTATGGGTTTGTGTAAATGTATGTAACGCATGGATTAAATAGTTCAATTCGTAAAATATACCAATCGTAGTCTATAATTCCGTTTGTCCAACAAAGTCTATCATACGGTTCGATTAATAGCAGAGTATGGAAAAACTCGGAGCAAAATCTTAATTTTCAGATGATCTTAATATTTACTCTTCTTTGAAAGAACAAAAAAAAAAATAAACTCTTTTTTTCGATTAAAATTTGTATCTTATTTTTTTTTTGGCTTCGTGGAAAATCGAAAAAAAGTTAATTACTCTTCTTTCAAATAAGAGTAACACGTTGAAAAAATAATTAAATTCTAAAAATAAAACTCTTTTTTTAATTAAACTCTTTGAGAGATTCGATCTTAAGAAGAATAATAAGAGGAATAGAAAAGTGTACCTTGATTAAGAGACTAAACCAGTTAAAAATATATGCATTACCGAAAAGCTTCATGATTTAACGATGTATGTCCTTCCGTCTGTCTTAGTCTTTATTTTGTCTTTATTAAGTTTTAACTATAACTTTTTTCTACTGAACCGATTTTGACGATTTTTAATAGAAAATTTTTAAGAGCAATAAGAAATTCTCATTTCATTGCGCTCTTTTAATTATTCTGGACGTTTGTATGCCTATAACAGACTCAGTTTTTGAATTCATGTATTAATATAACATACTTTATGGGGTCTTAGAAGATTTCCATTGGGAGTTACAAAGGTAATGAAAAATTTTGACGAAACTTTTTTAGTTTTTTCAACAAAAAGTAATTCGATCTAAAATTATCAAAATCGATTAATTTAAATAAGTTGTAGGCGAAAAGATGCCGAATTTTGATACATCTCAAAATCATGGATAACTAAGGTCGCAAAGATTTAAAGGATTCTTAAAAGGAATATACTTTTTTAAAATTTATTACAATTATTTTTGAAACTTTCATGAATTCATGTAACTAATTTCGGTCTATATTTTGATGTAGCTCCCATAAAAGGCCTTTTTTCGGAAAGTGTTTAATAATTATTCCATACAATCTGGCAACAATAAATTAATAAAAATTTGGATGGCGAATTTTAAGAACACCGAACCACAGTTTACTTAAGCACCTGAATATAAGCTGTAAAGTGGGAGAGGGTATTAAACATTTGGCTTAGCATCCATACTTGTTTACAAATTAAAGCCCTTGATTAGACCTTAAACCTTCAAAGACTATATTTTATGTTAAGAATAACTGTTTAATTCAAAATGTTTATAAAAAAGAGTAAAATTCGAAATTTTTTATGGTTAAGGCAGTCTGCATTTATTACAGACATAAATAAAATCTTTGGTAAATTATTAAGTTCATATTAAAATTGTTTAAACTCCATTATACACTGATACATATTCCTATAAACGCATTTATTTCTTTATTAATTTTAGTTTTATCTTTATTTTCATCGAAAAGAAAATTTTAAAGTTTTTTAATAAGAGGCAACCAAACGGTACTTCTTTAAAGTAAACAGGATTGCTCCACAAGAAAAGGGGATATTAATTTTGTCATTTAGCTTTGTTCGTCTGTCTGCTGTTGACAGAGCACAGTGAAAGTTGGCCTGCAAATTTGTATTTACAAAATCGGTTATTCAGTATATTAAAAAATATGGACTAATATCTAAAGCAATTGTACTTCATTATAAATCGGCTCAGAAGGATCAAAGCAAAAATATAACTAATGTTATGACTCATTAAGTGTTCCTGTATTATATTTAAGAAAAACATGTATATTTTGTATTTGTGAGTGTATGTGTGAGTGTGTATGTTTGAAACTTAACGTATTTCTGTATTCTGACTTATTTTTCATAATCTTTTTGAGTGTCTTATTCATGCGACCATATATTCTTGGTGCTATTTAATGTGGAACATTTCTATAAATGGAGACGTGATTTTAACTTAATCGATAAATTTCATAACATTTAAAGGTACCCCAGGGAACCTTTCGTCCGATCAAGTAACGAAGGTATCAAGGCAGTTCCAATAGAGAATTTGGCCGTATAATTAAATGTTACGAAGGTCTGATGTATAATTTCCTTAAAAAATTAAAGAATTATAGTGGCCGGACTGGCTGGCTTACAGTCGGACTTAAATCGAATGGAGAAATTGTGGGAATACATAAACCGTAAAGTATGACCAAAATGAAAACATAATAATGTTAACAGAGCTTAAACTTAAAATAAAACAAGTTTGGCAGGATATTGTTTCTGATCCTCTTAAAAATTTGTGGAATCAATGCCAGACCATATTTTGAAGGTAAAATTTATAATTTAAGCCCCCACAACCTTAGACTTCTTATGAAGAGCCCATTACAAATTTTGTATTGCCACCCTCCTTTGCCACTGTAATATAATACTTGGGGTACATCACATTTAGATACTGAAAAATAATTAAAGATTTACCTACTGACAATTTTGTATGTCTATAGTTTCTTTGATTTAATTAAGTGTTTCAATAATGGATTTTACCCCATTGTGCTTCATATTATAGAGTATTATAAATTCGCTCATTATGACTTAATTCAATTTCGTGTTGAATTTATTTCTCTCTTTTTTTTTTTGTTTTATGGCGTTGCTGCATCCTCCTTCCTCTCACCTTTACGTTACGAATCTTAATTAATGATTTGTTATTCAAATTAAATTAAAATTTAATGCTTAAATATTAAATTATACACTAAAGTTTTTATTTATTATAATAAATTTTATTTTTACATTAAATTATTTATGCATTTTTTTATATATAAAAATTTTTATAAGTTTATTCACAACTACTGGTTTTTTTCTCCTAAAAATAGAAATACGTGAAATATTTTGTCGAAAAACAAATCTACCGATTAAGACTTGAAAAAGCTAATTAAATTTTTCATCAGCTCGATAATTTTGGGGTTTCTAGTGACATTTAAAATAAAATTAAAAAATATATTTATTTTTAATGACCATAAACAGTTGTTTTTTTGTTTTTGTTTTAAATATATTTTTTTAATTTTTAATGTTTTAAATCGTGACAAATTTATGGATTTTGCATAAATTTGTATAATTTTATAGTTTTTCAGTATTTTGATAGCATTAAACTCAATTAGTGATGTCATAGGATTTTACTGGTTTAATCCCATATTTGTAATAAACACGGAAGTGGTAACCCACCTAAATGACTTTACAGTAACCTGTTTATTAATTATAATTTTCAGAGATGTCTGTCCTGACTTCTGGAATAGTCTGAATATTGAAATTTTTATTAATTAATAAATTAAATATAAATATTTTATATAATTTTTTTCTTATTAAATAATTTTCAATATTTTAAATATTTTTTGATGTATATTTATAGCTCTACATTAGAGGGGTTCGAAAAAAAGTTGTGTCAATCATCCCTCTGGAATGAAAGAATAATTGATGCCAGTTTCAGAAATGCAAAAATTACAACTTTTTCCAATTCCCAAAATACAGCACTTTTTGTTTTGCCATAAGTCCGATCGGAAAAAATTTATATTATTTTCTATGATTTTAAAATGTCTTAGGGCTCGAAAAAACTGAATGGTAAATAGTTTTAGTGTCTTGACGAAGTTGTAGAATAGTAGGACCATGAGAGCTGTCTTCTTAAAGTCTTATGCTTGTAGACATAAACCAAAGCCATAGTTTCTTGGTTGCAATGGTTCGATTTAATGGATTTTAAGTAAAAAAAAAAAATAAAGAAATATTGACTGCACCCATAGCAACGATTTCCGAAAATTAAAAAATATTAAAAATTATTTTTAAATTTTTTCTTATATCTATATTCAGCCGATATCCGGCTGCAAAAATGTTTAATAAAATTTTTTTAGAACGATTCATGTATATCTCGATGAATTCTAAAAAGCATAACTTTTTTCAATTCCGGTTTTATGGTTTGAGAAACGATGTCAAAAATTTCAGTTTTATGATTAAACAGATCGAATTTAGTAAACTCTGGTTCTCCCAAATTTTAAGTTTTTGAAATCTTTATGTTAATACATATAATATATCAACTATTTTTAATTTCTGTCCTTCAATAAGGCCTTTCAGTATCATTGCATTACAATAAGTATCTGGAAACTTTTAGTTTTCTTTAAGCTTGGAAGCTTGGGATATTGGAATCTGTTTTGGTTTGGTTTGGAAAAAAGTCGTTGCCAGATGATTAAAAACACATTTGGGTTTTCGAAATTGCAATTTGTTTTAATATCACTCAAAATTTTTACAACAAATCGAGATGGTATAGATTTAGCTCTAGAGGACTTTTACAAAAATATATAAATTTTATATGGTTTTTAGAAATATAAAAGAGTGTTCAATATGAAATTATTTATTCCTGAACTGAATCCCTTTTATTTGCAAATAAAAAATTAATTTTATTTTTTAAAGTAAGAAAACTGAACAAGATCGGGGCAATAATTTTTGATATATATAAAACATTAAAATCTTGAACAAAAAAGAAAGTTGAAAATCGAAAACTCTAATTGGAAGAAAAAAACAAATCTAATGTTCGAAGTACCCCACTTCTGACACCAATAGAAACCTTAAGGTCCAAAGTCAAAAAGTTATAATCAAGCACTCATCTGCTTTCATTGTGTTAAATTTAAATGTAAATTACTCTCGCCTATAAAAATTAAAGCATTAAGTATTCTCTATGAAAGTCCCCAAAGGGTGTTCTTAAAGTTCGATAATACCTACTATTTTATTTAACACTTGATTAACTTTTTTATTTTATTTAACTGATTAATTAGTGTTGCACAGTGGTTCCTAAAAGTTTTTTCAAAATTTCCATAACTCCTGAAAGAGCTAAAAACTTATGCTCTACCAAACCAGTCTAGATATAATTTCAAAAAAATATGTTGAAAGGTTACAAAGTTATTCAACATTATTAATAGATATGAATATAAAATATTCCTAGTTTTTCATTCCGAAATTCCCAAAATTCCAATCCGGGGAAACTTATTTAAAAAATTCACTTTTTTCAATAAATTGCTCATCCTGGAGTTGTAAGAGGCTTGGCCCATTACAGATTTTTTGAGTGGGAAGTTAGTAAATGAAGCTTCTTTTGGCGATTCTAGATTTAACATTTTTTGCTCCTCGAAAAACTTAAAAAATACTTGAAAATTAACGAAATTCCGATAGAGTTTGCGGGAAAACTACTCCCGCTAATGTCCCTGGTGTGTTTTATATGTATTTGCATTAAAAATTCATTCAGAATTGAAAAAAGAATTGAATAGTACAAAAATGAAATAGTTAATGTTAAAGTTACCACCTTTTTGGAAAAATTCAGAAAAAATCAAAAAAGAAGATTAATTGACTCCACACCGGTGTATGATTCTTAAACAAAAATTATTTGGAATTTCGTATAGAATCTCGATAATATTTAGGATTTTTTGGGCCCGAATAGAGCCCAGCTAGTTAAAAAAGAACTCAAAACCAGTCCAAAAATATGTCAAAATTTTAGTTTGTCTTAATATCTCTTAAACTTCAATTTATTATAAGTAAACAAACTGTTTGCGATATTTTTAAAACAAATTGTCATGCCCGAAGTGACCAATCTTTGAGATCCACTTACCGACCACGGTAGCCATTAGAAACATGTTCTTCTCCAATTCAAATTACTTCAAGCATTTCAATAGTACGAAGTTACAGAATTATTTCCAAAAAAAAATGCATTTCGGGACCACTGTACGTTGACAGATATTTTTTTAATTTTGCATAAAGATTTTACGTTTTATTGTTTTAATTTCCTCTACCTGAACTAAACTCCTTTTGTTAAATTGTCATTAATAACATTGTTAAAATTTTATTATTTCAATAATTTATGACTTTTAATTTAATTTTGAAACAAAACACCCATTTTTGTTAGTATTTAAGTGAAATTTTTATGACATAAATGGACCCAGGTCAAGTGTATTGTTATACACATACACATATACATTAATAGATTTATTCATTTATTGTTATTTTAATAAGAAACAAAACGTTATAAATTGATTAAACAAATAAAAATTTAAATATTTTTTTTTAAACAAAACTCAAAACTGAATAAAATTTATAAAAAATGCAATTTTAACCTAAATTTTATAGAATAATAAAGTTAATGAATTAGAGGATTATTAATTGGATATAACAAACAACGATTCATTATCAACTTGATATAAGATTATTTTATTTATAATTTAATTTATGCGAATTTAATGTTTTTAAGTGGATGATTTGCAAGGTACGGTTTTTAACTCTTTTTATATTCTTCAAATGATCGGATCTTTCAAAGAGTTTTGATTTTCAATTTAAAAAAAGAGTATAATTTTTTTTTAACGCTCTTTGAATTCTTAAAAAGTGACAAAAATTAAAAGGATAAAAATAAAAAAGAGCAAAATCCACAAAAAGATTTTTTAAATGAAGAATTCGCACAAATAGTTTGAAATCATCTGTAAGAGTGAAAAATGTTTTTATTATGCTGAAAAATTGATGTTTGTATGTTAAAAAACCTTTGAATGAATAAACAAACGTACTCACATATTAAGGTGTTTTTTTTTTCGTATGAGTTTTGTGTGTTTTGTTATTCCATTTTTTAAGTATAAAACAACAACAGTAAATTTTATTACAACAAAAACATTTTTGGTGCTTGCAAGTACATTTTTGTTTTCTTTTCTGTTTTTGTTTCTTAATAACTATTTCGAAATTTTGAGGAGTAAGAAATAAATATCTTTCTTTTTACTCTTAGCTAAAAGAAGAGTAAATTATTCTTTTTAGATTTTGCATTGAGCAAAAAAATAAACCTTAAAAGCTTAGTAAACAAATAAAGAGTTTTATTTTTTAATCTCCTCAAAGAAGAGTAAAAATAAAAGATCACTTGAAAATAAAGATTTTGCTCCATGTGTTTCTCTACTCTGATAATTTGTTTTTATAGCAAAAACACGAAAAATAGAGGTGTTTCGTTACTTCATTATTAATACCTCCCTCCCGCAAAACAAATGACCTTAATGAAGTGATTTTTTTGTTCGTTTGTTTGTTTGAAGAGCAAAAAATCGATTTAAACACTTGTTACGACCTTTAACAGATGTTTGATAGGCAAAAAAAGAATTAAAAAATTATGACTGGAGGGTTTAAGATTTTTTCATTATAAATCAATTGAAATTATTAAAGTTGGAGTTATAAATATAAAATAAATTAAATATTCATTTTTGAATAATTTTGAATTTTATATATACTTTCCATGAACAAATTATGTAACAACTCAAAAATTTTTGAAGAATGTAAAATAATTTAACGGTTATTTAGATCAGCTAAAAACTTGTAATTCTTCAAATTTCATTTAAAAAAAATAGAATGGCTATATCGGATCTTTAATGTCCTACACAAGCTATATACCATTATATCGTCCCCTAATTCAAAATTACGTAGTCTATAAAGAAATAAATTTCCTATATCATCGCTTTTTGGGGGAATACCACCCCCATACCCATATCGCTTATTTTGCAATAATGTGTTGTCAAAGCGCTTTGCATGTGCCAAATTATGTGAAATTCCTGTAATAATTTCTGTATATATGTTATAGAGATATATGATATTTAATATTCCGTAAGTAAGAGGGATAACACTCCCCCGTGCTTATCTAATATCGTGACAAATGACATAAGTTTGTCTCTGAAATTGATCTATAATTTTTTTTATTACTGAAACAATTTTACCGGTTTTAAATAGGTTACTTGTTAGGGCAATAACAAATACTTTTATAACGCACCCTCCTAAATTATGACTTTTTTGATTTTATGATGAAGTAATAATGTACATTATTATGATACTAACGTTTGTT
>PYHX02000495.1:34481560-34665863 GCA_004302925.2 Cochliomyia hominivorax | reverse complement strand
TTAAATTCCTAAGAAGACATACATCCTGGTACCTTTTGTTTCCTTAGTCCGCTTCGTATTATAAGTAAAATTAGTACCAAGTTTTATTTTGTCAAGAAAAACTTCTTTTGCAATTAATTTCCAAAATTTGCGCTACTTGTATTCACAGATGTTATCGTAATCATTCAAATCTTCTTCAAGTTTTATAAAATAATTAGCAGACCCGGCAAACTGCATTCTGTCAAAAATTAGGGGGTTGCAAACATTAGTGTTGTATACGGTTTAAATAGATTTTTAGTAATTTAAATTTGATTCTAAATTTGATTTGTATGGGGGGTACCTCTCCTCCTGGTCCTATGCGTTTTGTGTAGTAAAAAAACCGAGCTTTGAGAAAGTGATAATGGCCAATTTGAGACCTCTCTCGCTGTTGTAGTTCTTTAAATACTCGATAATCAATATTTGCTTTGTATAGGCGATACCATTTCCCCTAGTCCTAGTGGAATTTTTTATATATCGATTACTAATATACAACAAAGACTTATTTACAGTGATTAAAAGTACCGAACAAATAATTTTGTAAGGTACTGAAAAAGAATATGGTCTGATACCCACTTTTCAATCAGTCTATTCATAACCACAAATTGAGTCGATTCACAATGTAAAAAAAGCTTTATTTCTTATGGTGTTAGTTTGGTCAAAAGATGAATCCGATAGATTCATTCCGAAATTTTGTAAAAATCGGAACACATTTGGCGCTAGTCCCCTTTCGAAGTTGACTTTAACGTTTATAATAAACCTAAAAACATTTGTATCATGATGATCATTTAACTAAGTTTTACCGCAATTGGTCCACAATTTCCCACAAATCCTATATAGAAACCCTTAAAACATCTGTTAAGTTTAAAATTTTTTAAATCTTTTTTCCCTCTTGAAAGTCGACGACTTTAATATAAATCTGAGTGATTTTATCAAATTATATTATGATCGGTTCATAATTTCCCCTGGGTCCCCCACACAAGGCTCCTTTAAATTAAATTTTGTGGACTATCGAATATCTTTATATTTAGTTTTGTCCTCTACAGCAGGTTTTTGGGTATTTTACAACATTGTGCGATATAAAAATGTCTGTCCTTCTATCCTATAGATTTTTAATATATTTGTGTCGAGTAATTTTCAGTAATTTTCATTTTCTTAACAATAATGAATCGACACCAAAGGAAATTTGTCAACCGCGAGTAACTTTTTAAGTTAAAATAATTTAATACGGAGAGAGACGGACAAAGGCATAGGAATGCATCCCTATTTGGAAATTTAATCAGAAAAATAGGTTGAATTTGAGAAACTCTGGCTCTCAAAAAATTAGAGTTTTTGAAACTTTTTCTTTATGGCACAGAAGCCAATAAAGAAACCTTGCAAAAAAATATAAATTCGATATAGGTGATATAAGATTTTTTGGCAAAAAATCGACAGTTTTAGAAAATTCAAATTTAATTTCATTCTATTTCATTCTACGAAGATATTTAAAACATTTTTTTTCTTTCAAAAGTTTTGTCATTACTTTTTAGTAAAATGAAAAATATTTGACAAAAATCGGACAAAATTTGGACTCGCTGTAGCATAAAAAACTTCGCCAAGATCGGTCACGAAGTAAAATTTTAAACGTTTGAAGCTAAATATCTCTTAAACTATAAATCCATATGGTTTTTAATAGAATTCACTCACATAAAAAATCTTTAGAGTTGTTTTATATATAAGAAATACTTTTATGATCCAAGGTGACCAAGAGGACCCTATGAACTGACCTCTGTTAAGTCCACAAACTCAAAATTTAAAATCATTAAAATCGGATTAGCCAATCGGAATTTACAGATTTATGGGATGTTGACCGAGGGGAAGAATTTTAGATGTGAAAAATATATTTATTTAAACAATAAATAAACTAAAAATATCGGAGTATATCTGAAATTCGTTATGACCGTCTACATTAATCCTGCACTTTTTCTATTTATTCCTCTTCATGATAAAAAAGTTACGTTCGTGTGTGTTTGTGTGCTTGGGAGAGTTTACTGTTTTTTATTACTTTTAAAATTTTTTTCTTAATATTTTCTGAAGTAAATAATTTATTAGTTAAATAAATAACATGACATTTTACTCAGGAGTATTTGTACTCTTTAATTGTCAAATCTCACGAAAAGTTTCTTCTTCTTTAACAACAAAAAATCAAATCAAGGAAAATAATGTTTTATAAAGTCTTTTAGTTTTTACTACACATGATTTGAAGTTTAAAATATAATTAAGATATATTTTTTTAAAGGGAAATATGAATCCGAAATAGAAGCATATAACGCTCAATTGCTGCAAGATGAACATAACTTAAAAATATGTATTTTTCAAAGATTTCATGTTTAGTTTTCAACTAAAATATTAGTTTTAGAAACTAAAATATATAACAATTTTTGCACAACTATAGGAACTAAAGCTACATACATACGACCATATAATGGTTGTCAAGTATTTGGAATAACGCATTAAAACAAATAATGAGCAACAAATTATGAATTTTTACAGTTACTTCAGCTGGTAGATTTGCTCCTTTGCCGTACACTTTTAATGATAAATTGAAATAGTATTCTTTGAGTTATGTCATTCTTCCAACTAATGGGCGTTATATGTTCAAACACCATAACTTTATTACAATAGAGAGACTTAATTTTCATTTTTTATTTTTCTAAAATATAATTTTTAGGGGGTATAGCTATGTCCAACATACAATAGCCGTTAAGTTTTTGGACTAACGCATTTTCCCGTTTTATTTATAAACAGTTTCTTCAGTTGGAAGATTCGTTTATTTACCTTAATGAATGATTGATTTATTATTTTTTGAGTTATGACATTCTTGCAGCTTATGAGTGTTACAATATTGATTTATTATTTTTTGAATTATGACATTCTTGCAACTTATGGCTGTTATACGTTTAAAGACTCAAATTTTATTATAATAGAGAGACTTAAATAATCTTTTTTGATATTTCTAAAATATCATTTTTAAAACTATATTTTGGACCAGTTTTTGCACAATTATAACAATGACCGCCATAAAATAGTCGTTCAGTATTTGGAATAATGTATTAAAACAAATTATGTAATTTTCCAGTTTTGCCAATAAAAAGTTCCTTAAGTTGGTACATTAGTTTCTTGACAAATTGATTTAGCATTTTTTGAGTTATGTCATTCTTCCAACTATTGAGCGTTATATGTTAAGACCTTCAAATTTTATTATAAAGAGACTTAAAAATGTTTTTTAATTTATTTCTCACTTTAAAATATTTTCTTTAAATTTATTATCAATTTTCATCCAAAATTTAAATTTGTGATCAAAAAATCGAAAAAAAAATACCCTCAAAACTCAATCTCCCAATTTTATTCTATGAAAATGTAAATAATAAATATAATTTGCATAATTTAAATGAAACAAATAAATTTTTAGCGACATAACACACATTTGTACATATTAAACAATATTTATATTTGTAGAAGAGATTTTTTTGGAATTAAAATTTTTAGAATTTTAAAATTGATGCACAAATATGCTTACAGTCGCAACTATATGATGAAGTGTTTGGGCATATAAATATATATATCCAATAGCAATAACAGTAGTAGAAGTAATTTGAATGGCAGACAATTTTAATAAATTCACCAAAAATATTATGAAAATATAGAAAAAAACATATATATATGAGTCAATAACAAAATATATTTAGAACTTTTTTAAACATGACAATTGTTAGAAATAAGTGGTTCTACTTACCGATTTAAGTTAAAAGCTTTTTTAACATCAGGTCCGTTATCTTTATAAATTAATATTAAACCTGCAAAAGACATGCGATCGAAAATATATATAAGTATAAGATAATGTAAAGCAATACAACTTTGGCATCATCAGGACAGTAATAGAACTTGTGAATTATCAATATGAGTTAACTTTCAAGGTTCTACCACTGTCCCGAAAACAGTTAGAAGTTTTTTTTAAATTGATTAGAAAAATATCTTAGAAATAAATTATGTTTTACTAATGAGAGATTTATTCCATTTAAGGTGATTACCGGAAATAGGCATTATATGAGGAAATTATGGACAGATTCTCATCAAATTTGATACCTTATTTCTCCGTTATAAAAATCTTAAATATATAAAATATAAATTAATTTAAATTTCAGAAGGAGATCTGCATGGGAGCTAGAATGCAATTGTGGACAGGAAATTTGCCATATGGATTAATACTAATAATGAATTTATTTCACCAAATTATTTTCACATCTATGAGTTTAAACGTTTGATTGGAAGCTGCACCAAATAGATTATATCAATTTCAGAGGAGATCGTCCTTGATCTAAGATTGGCCCTATATTCAAAACGTTTTGACGGACAAGCTGGTGTAGTGGTTCCCACTTTTCTATGCAGCGACATCAAAATGCCAATTCGTATAAATGAAGTTGTGTTCGTGCTTAGCACACAACACTTTCCGGTTACGATTTTATTATAAAACAATAAAAAGTTACAAAGAACTTTGAATCTCGTAAAATTAAATTTTGGAAAAGTGCAAATTTTGAACTGCAATAGTAAATTTGTGTACCGAATTTGAGCGAAATCGGAGAAGATGAGGTACGGTGTGTCGTTGTAAGTGTATGGAATGTCCCTAGAATAATTTTTTGTTCTTCAAATAATTGTGTGTTACACAGGAAAAACCAAAAAATTTAATTAATTGAGGGTCAATCTTCCACCGCCAAAAACAGTGATGAAGTTAAATTAACTTTGTATTTCAAGTATAACGCCAAGAAGGAAGTATCTAAAATTCCATATATATATTCTTACATTATATCAAAATTTAAGCCGATAAAGCCTTGTCCATCTCTCTGTTGAGGGCCCCCGCACATTTATAATTATAGATAGAACTCCATAGAATTCGACCTGTTTTTTAGTTAATGCTCCAAGAAGTGTTTTTTATTAAACATGGAAATTGACCAAAAGTCCTATTCAAAATTTTTATATATGACACAAGGGAGTGATATCTTCTTTAAAAACTAAATGTTTAATATTTCTGAATCTGTTATGGAACTTTGCATGAAGTTTTGCATATGGACTAAACATTGAAAAGAAAATATAATAGAAAACCAAATTTTAAGATTGGGTACGGTAGAGTAGGGCCCCTTAAGAACCAACACTTTAATATTATATAATAATACGGAATATCGATACGTCTGAAACGTTTACAGAAAATTTGATGAATATCACTTTAATAACAAGATACTAAGGAGTACATTAATATAGGCATACGAGTAATTTTCCCCTTAAAAACATTATTACTGTTTTCACTGGCCGTACAATTGTTCTGGTCATTTGTTCAACAATTAAACATCATACGAACATCACTAAGTCCTTGTTTGAATCAAACATGTGTTCAAAATCTCAAGCTTTTTGACAATTTCAAACATCTTTATATAAAGTCGATCAAGAGTTTTTTCAAATGTGGAAAAAATATCAAATTTTTGGGATTTTCTCATATACAAAACATGTCAAATAATATAACTTTCAAATGCAAATTTTGCCTCCATATGCATATATGCATTCATATAAATATTTGTATGTAGTAGTGAACTTTAATAAATGTAAACACATACTATGAGAATATAAACTGTCAAATAGATATGCCTGTGTGTATGAATGTATATGTTTATATATTTATAAATATGAACAAATAAAAGATTACAAACAACAATAAACTAAATAAATGAAAAGAGAAAAATATTAACAGAAAACTAACAAAATATACGAAATATTTAATTTTATACTTTAAAAATTCATTTTAGATTAAAAAAAAAATGAATTTATATCGCTAATTTGCTGCAAGTTAGTCATAACTCTAGAATTAATTTTTTTCGGTAGACGTATTTTAATGTTTTCACAGAGACATATTTCGTAGAATTCATGAATGAAATTTTTATATTCTTCAAACGCTTACAAAAAATATGCCATATAACAAATACAATGTGCAACCAGAAAAACGCTTAATTTCTGACAATAATCGAAAAACTGTATAAGTGGCATAATATATTTTTGATGAAATCCTCTTTCAATATATGAAAAAGTTTGTTCACAAAAATTTGTCAGATGTAAAAAAATATATTATTTTTTCAAGATTTCTAAGTCGACGTTTGCGAATTTTAAGTTATGACGTTCATGCAGCAAATGAGCAATATATTTTTTAATTTTTGATAAAATATTTCTCGTTTAATAAATAATTCAAGTTAAATATTTCTAAATAATTTAACACTTTAAAATAAATAATGATATAAAATTCATAAAGTTATTAACACTTTGTAAAAATTTGACAAAATTTATTTATCACCATTAATACCCACTGTGCGCCAAAGAAATTACCATCACAATATAAAATGCAAATATAATTTATATAGTCAGTCAGTCAGTATCGTATATAAAGTCGTAAACAAATTCCATTGCCACTATATAGATGCAGATCTACAAATGTATTTGTAAACTAAAATAGCAAACACATACACATACACAGACTTTGTTTGTAGATAAACATATTTTATATTAAAACCAGGATACGATTTTCGACTTTTTTATAATTCTCCGTGAGATTGGATATTTCAAAGAGTTTTATTTTACTTTTTAAAAAGAGTTTTATTTTTTATTGCTCATTGAAACGAGTTTGATTCTGAAAAATGAAAAAAAAAATCAAAAAAGATAAAAATAAAAAAGAGCGAAATTGAAAAAAGAGTTTAGAAATGAATAATTCACACAAGTCGTGCGTAGCAGTCAAATATGTTTTTATTTAGCTGGAAAAGGGTATGTTTGTATGTTTATAATCTTTATATGAATATACAAATGGACTCACATATTTAGATGTATTTACTTTTGTTGTGTGAATTTTTGTGCGTTTTGGGGTATTTTGCGTTTGTGTAGATGTTTGTAATGGGAGGAAGAGATAGTCCTAGCACTACTTCTATGTACCATTCGACTCAAAGTCGATAAAAGTCCGGTTAGCTGCCCATGAAAAGCTTTTTCGCAAAGTATGAAATGAAATTAAAATTTTGCGGAAATAAGTCCTATTGTATTCTAAAATGTTGTGCCAAATTATACGAGGTTCGGTCCATTATTTGTCACAGGTCCCATACAACCACTCTTTCAAAATTCACTCTGAAACTCATGAATCACACATAGACGTAGGAATAGCAAAAATATTTAGGCAAATTAATATAAATATAAGCCAAAACCGCTGTGCGAACTTACAAAAGGGTCAGTCCACAATTTTTTAACTCCCATATAACCCTCTAGCAAAATTCATTTTAAAACACATTAATTTCACATAAATGTTAGTAACATAATAAGTTATTGAACACTTAAGCATAAATAAGAAAAGCAAATTATACGAGGGCCGTTCATAAATTTTTCGTAGCAGTCATTTACAGCCAACAATGTGATTTAAGGTATTATATAGTTGAACTCGAACAACTATAACATTTTTACTCGTTTTATTTTATGTTTTCTTAGAACGAGTTTAAAATTAATCCTCCTTTTCTGCTCTTTACTGAATGAAGAGTAAAATATGATAAAAATTTTAATCGGAAAAACGAGTTTTATTTTTCTCATTTTCGCAAAGAAGAGTAAAAATTAAAATCATTTAAATATAAATATTTTTCTCTGAGTTTTTCCATACTCTGATTAAAACCGAATTTAGATATTTATATTTGGATCAGTATGTGTATGCGTATACTTAAAAATCTGCATTAGAGTGCAATATACTTTTGTTGTTATTTATTTTTTATTAACATAAAAATTTACATAAAATATATTTATTTTAGTTTAAAAAATAAATTGTTAAGATTTAATGTCATCTTTGAGAAAAGTATTAAAAACAGCATGAAATATAAAGATTATTTTTGAAGTTTGCATGAAGTAATTAATATTATTATAAAAAATATTATAAAAACCCTACGATCGAGTCAATTTTCTCCAACTGATATTGAGCAGCGCAGTAACAAGTCCTTTAATAAAAAAGATATATATCAAAATTTTATATATCATTTGATCGAAAAGAATTACTCTAAATCTTTATGACCAACTATGATTAAATCATCAAACACTTTCCCTGCGAGCCCTATAAAAATTTTGATAATTGTCTAACTTTTAACCACAACAAGTAAGAATGCTATTTTCAGCTGTACCGAATTGTTAATACCCTCCACCACTTACATTATACAAACATTTTAGTGAGATGAAAAAGTATTCATATAAAAACTAATGGTCCATATTTTCAATAGAACTGCTCCATATACAAAAAACTCTTAATTATGAAACTCTATTCAGGAAGAGTTATAATTGTATGTTACCCGAGAATAATCAAATTAGATTCATATACTAGAGAGAGTTTAAAAAAATGATTATAAAAACTTTTAATAATTATTATTCAAATTTCTAAGACTTATAAGCTTAATAACGTTTTCCGGAAAGAGGCTTAAATGTAGGTCATAGCAAAGTATGTTCCATAATTCATCAAATTAATAATGTATATTAAAGCCTCTTTTTAATATAATTGGTTCATCTATTAAAGTTTTACTACCTCAAAACCGTTCTCCAGGAAGGCACCCAAAGAGGGAGCTATATGAAAATATGTACCGATATTAGTCAAGTTTAAAACAATAAGGCCTTAAATGGGAGCTATATGTACTAATATTTCTAAAATTAGTTTCAACGATTAAAGAAAGTAATTAAAATGATTGTGTCGAATTGGAAAAATGGTGTTTGTTTAAGATTTTCATAAGGTCAAAACCGTTTCTTGGGAATGGGCTGAATAGCTATAGCAAAACATGGAGCGATATTAGTCAAATTAATAATTGTGTTGAATTCCAATATTATAAGTCAATATTTAAAAACAAATTCTTCTTGGAAATTTTGAGGTTATCTCAGATATCAGTCTATATCCTTTTATTTATATCTTGTTTTGCTATTGGACCGATATAATTGGTTTAATCCGGGCGTGACGGACAGATATACAAAGGGACATACAGATAGACAGACTTAGCTAAATCCACTCAGATTTTGATTTGATGATGCCTCGTATGATATTTAATGATTTCTTCTTGGCGTTACGCTCGCATCGACAAAGTTAATGCAGCTTCATCACTTGAAGTGGTGGAGGATAAAAAATGTATCAAATTATTTTATTGAGCCCTCCAACATCATAAATAGAAATAGTCCTCATGTAACGTT
Organism: Cochliomyia hominivorax; assembly: GCA_004302925.2. NCBI lineage: Eukaryota > Metazoa > Arthropoda > Insecta > Diptera > Calliphoridae > Cochliomyia > Cochliomyia hominivorax. Next base: position 34,656,587 of record PYHX02000495.1, on the reverse strand, counting down.
AAGCAAGAATAATATAATTTTATAAGCTTAAAGTCCTCTTCCAGGAAAGAACCTAACATGGCAGCTAAAATCAAGTTTAGAACGATAATCATTATATTGGCCTCTAAGAGTTCTGTACCCTATTCTGGAAAAGGATCTAAATTGGGAGCTATGACAAAGCGCAGTCTAGCAAAATATTTTTTTTTTTTGATTTGTTATATCATAATAAATATTTGTGACAAATTTCAGAAAGTTATCTGGGTGACACACTGGTTAAGGGTGTATCAAAATTTTTCATGTTTTAGTCCATAACTTTTCTTCTGTCGACCTGATTTTGATAGTACGCTGATGAAGTACATATAGTTAGAATTCACTAGTATTTTTATACCATCAACCACCATTAGTAGTGAATTTTCCGAATTGTTACGCTAAGAAGGATTCATTTGCCATAACGTATATATTTTCTTGCATCAAATCAAAATCTGATTCGATTTTGCTATGTCCGCAAAGGTTTCCGTTTAAGTTTTCTCAAATATCGTTCAACAACTTTTATCCACCTGAACCAATATTGCCGAAATAGCGAACTGAACAGCAATATTTCTTTACAATCGGATGATTAGAGTGTACATGAGAAAATTTCCTACAGACAGTCGGGCACAGCCTTACCTTAAGGGGCCTTAAAATAAGGTGTATGAAATATTTATGTTTCAAAAACAAACAAAAAAATTATACACGGATAAAAGTTCTAATATTGATTATATATTGAATGCTCTTAAACAGCCCTCCTACCACTGACTCAAAATAAATTCCAATTTCTATTTTCAGTTGTTAAACTATTTTAAGAATTTAACTCACACATACACATGCACATAAACAAAACTCTTCTATTTAAATCCAACAAAAGCTTAAGTATTCTTAAAGCTTTTCTCATTTGTGTTTGTGTATAAATTTAACCAAATAATATACATTTACAGTTGCAAGTATCTCTACGAATCTACTTAGTATCTACAAAATATACAAATAATCCTAATCTGAGTTTGTTTCTTCTTTTGTAACTTGAAATTATTTTGCATATTTTGCTAATATTTTGTTAACTTAAATTTGTCGTCTGTGTGTGTAAATGTACAATTTGCTGTTTAGTTAATGCAACTAACACAAGTACTCGAGTATTTCCTCATTCACACAGTTGCAGTAAGCAAATGTCTTAAGAAGTTTTTATTCAAAATGTTACTATTTGGTTGTTCAGAGTTTAAATGGAAATTGCTTGATATGAAAATGAAGTGGAAATTTTGTTATTTACTAGAGCAAAAGGATACAACAGATTTATTGTTTTTTGGAGGTTATAAGGAAATAAAAGTGATTTATGTGTTAGTTTTTTTCCAAAACCACAAAAAGGATAATGATCTAATTAAGATCCATTTAAGGATGATGGGAATAATTTTATCAGGAACTAAATTAATTTACATTGTTCCAAAATTTTTATTGTTCATAAAATCTATACTTTATAAATATTTAAGGAGTGTGATCGAAAAATTCTTAACACACATATATGTTTATAAAAATGAAACCACTTAACTTACAGTTTCATTTAAAGTTGTTTGAAATTATTATTACAATTTATTTATCGGTCAAGCTCGACTATACGCTACACGACATTGTTGGTTTTAAATGACAGCTATGAAAAATGTATGAACTACCCTCGTAAAATTTACTTTTCTGATTTATTAAGTGTGAAGAACATTAATATGAAAATTACATTTATGTAAAATGTATAGATCGACCCTCGCATAATTTGGCACATTGATTTAGAATACAATAGAACGTATTTTTGTTAAATTACGTTGAAATTGCTTCATATTTAGAACAATTATGACCTTAAAACCCCATTCGGGGAGCCCATTTGTACGGAAAATATTGGACCGAATATGACCAATTTAAGTAAGCTTTGTGCTTGAACCAAAATATAACGTCTACAAAGCTACATCAAGATATCTCAAAAATTACAACCTGTACAGCGTTCAAAACGTTTACATGAACAGCCAGCCGGACAAAAAGACAGACTAACGTGCCTCGTTAAATCGACTGAGAAAGCAATACTGAGTCATATGGTGTACTTAAAGTTGTGTTTTGCACCTTTTTTCTGTATGTTACACGCATCAGCTTAAACGCATAATACCCCAACTTCCCACGGTTTTAATCACTAGTAATGAAATTTTTAGAGAAGATTCACTTTGCTCGAAAAGGTTGTGAATATCGTTTTAAAATCCCCTGTTAACAGGAGCCCAATATCGCTCCACTGGCTTTAGCTCCGTGCAGGTTAGAGAATTTTCCAATTAATGTTCTTTTACTATTCAAGGGCATGTTTACCATAGAGACAGCATACCAAGTCAAACCACTATTTCGCTGGAAAATTTACATCAAGGAATGTGAAAAAAACTTAATTAGTTTTTCTTCAATATTCCCTCGAACAATTTATCAGAATATTTTCTTTTTGACAACTTGACTTTAATATCCATGATCTGTTTTTGGCCTCTAAATTTTAAGCAGCGTTTCTGTTATGTATATTTGTGCATGGTTTTGAACTTGTATAACTTTAACTTTTCATATCATATAGTCCGAGCACTGAGCAAACTGGTCTGGTTTCCCACCGAATGTGTTTTGAGCTCCTTGAAAAATGATTTTTATTTTTTGGCTTTGAAAACATCATGTGGTCCATTCCTTTTACCGAAACCAGGTTTTCTATCAACTGACAAGATCTCCCGGTGCTGTTTAATAATATTGGAAACAGTTTGACGGCAGACTTTTGAATGATTGGCCAAACTTTTGTAGGACTTAGTTGAGTTTTGTTGGAAATATTTAATAATTGGAGTACTTACATTTTAGTCAGATTAACTATCATTCATTTATCAAAATATTAAATTTTATTTGGGTTAAAAGTTTTTATGAAAACTTGTGTTAAGAATTTTTCGTTCTTAATTGTCTTAATTGTAATTTTTTCCACAATTTCGACATTTATGATCACTTGGGTTATTTTTTGAAATCTTTTCATATTTTTCTTTAACATATTTTCTGACATTTTGTTATTTCAATGTTATATATTTCAATCTTATTTCAATTTTATATCTTTTTCTTAACATTTCAAATCAAATGCATTATTTTAGTATTCCAGCACCTAAAAGTATGTACTACATTTTTGTTACTTTAAGTCTTAAAAGTCTGTTAAAAATTTCAATATTGTGCAAATGTAAAAGGTTTTTATTTGAAAATAGAAAAGAAATTCTTTTATTCATGATTTTTTCCCCAAAAGAGTTACTTTATTTGTCTAAAGAAATGAAGTGGTGAACATTATGGGGCAAAAAAAAGGAATGAAATTCTACTTAATGTTGTCTGTAGTAACATGTTATTTTTAACGTCATTACTTTGGCACCTTACGGAACATAGGAATTATAATGTTTTCTTTTTCTAAAAAATAGGAACAACAACAAAAGTAAAAGATTGACAGAAGGTGGATATGTAGATAAAAAGATACATTATTATTTTATTATGACATTGAGTGTATGAAGTGTTAAGAAAAAAAACATGTTGCATACTTTATTGCGATTTAAATATTTATATTTTTAGTTTATTTAATCTTTAAGATAAAAATATTATTGCAGTAAAATTAAATAATATTTTACAGTACTTTCGCTATGCGTTTTAGAGATGGGCGATACCGTGATTATGCTCAACACCACTGAAGGTGGTTGGGGTATTTCGCGTTTCTGCAGATGTATGTAACATGTAGAAAAAATGGTGTAACACACCTATAAGTATATCATTTGACTCAGAATAACTTTCTGATTCGATTTTAAATGTCTGTCCGTCCGTCCGTCTGTCTGTCCCGCAGGTTGTCCTTTGTAAATGTTGTGAATAGTCAACAGGTGGCAATATCTCAGTGAAAATTGGAACATATCATTAATTTGGACGAATCCATTAAAATTGACCATATTCGGTCAAACATTTCAGATACCTTCCCATTCAAATGTTCCTCTCAGAATGGGACTTAAGGGTCATAAAGGTCCTTAATATAAAGCAATTTAAACGAAATTGGGCAGAATCAAGTCTTATGATATTCTAAAACAATATGCCAAAATATGCGAGGGTCGGACTATTGTTTCACATAGGTCCAATATATAATCATCCTTCCAAATATCACTTTTAATGGCATAAATCTTACATGTAAGTTGCTATTCTAATAATAACAGATAAAATTAATATAAATTTGAGCAAACATCGATGTGCAAAACTGTACGAGGATCGGTTCATAATTTTTTCTAGCCGTCCAAAAAAAAATCATTTAAAACTCATAAATTTCTCATAAATTTGAGTGTCGTAATAATATAAGAAATAAATTTAAAAAATAAATTATACGAGGATCGATCATTAATTTTCATAACTGCTATTTATAACCAACATTGTAGTGCAGGGTATTACAAAGTCGAGTATAACATCCTTATATAATTGTTTCATTAAATATAAATCATGTTATGAATTTATATATCGAACTGTATCAACATGTTGCCATGGATGAAATGTTGCAGATACATGTTGACAAGGAACTATATAAATTTTATACCATAAACTGAAAGAAATTAAGGTTGTTAAACTTAAAAAAAAACGAATTTTCAAATGAATTCCTAAAGAAAAAAATTTCACACTGAGCTGACTTTATAGAGACCTTCGAGTAGAATCATCTCACAGCTTTACTCTTGGCTTAAATTTCCAATAAGTATTTCATAAACTTACTACAACTTTATCACAACATTTTCCAGGGTGGAAACTCCTTTTGTTACAAATATTATTCATATGAATGAATTGTAATTCAATGAAACATGATTTTATCTTGTAAAGAATTCTTTACAATTTGAACAATAGAAACCCAAAAAAAATGAGTTTCATTTTCTTTCAACAATTGATTAATATTTCTATAGAAAACAAATGTGTATAAATGTAATTAATTTGCATTTCAATGATCACCATTGTTCATTGGGAAACTTGAAAGCTTTTATGTCTCCAAAAAAATGGACAATAATATAAAATGTCATATATTTACAACAAATGATAAGCAAATTTGTAACTAATATTTGACCCTCTCTAACCAAAATTAATACAGATCTATTAAACAACTAAAGACTTAAATTTAACACAAGGACCATACCACTCCTTTTGGGTTGTCCTACAAAAGGAATTGTTAGCAGGGAATGAGGAATAAAAAATTGGACATATTTTATTTGTTACAGAAAAAAAATAAAACGTAAGAAATATAAAAGTATTCTGATACTTCTTAATCTTTATATCATCCTTAACAATGGGTTGGTTCTTTCTTTCCTGTTTTTTTTTTAAGGAAACGCAGTCTCTTCTTGTTATTCATATATTCACAAATTTCAAACTCTTTCGCTGTCGGTGTGAATATGCAAGTAATCGTATATTGAACAGTGGGGCGGAATGAAAAAAATAAATGAGAAATAATTCCTACTCAAGCTAACGGTTTTTCTTGGAAAGATTAAAGCATAATTATTTTAGATATTATCTTCCTATGACTTTCAAACTTAATAGAGCTCTTTTCCCTTACTACTTCCATTTTATTTTGAATAATCTCCACCACCAAACACAGAAAAAAACATGAAGCAAAATCAACGTTGAACATAGTTAATTTAAGTTTCAATTACTTTTTTTCAAGTTTAAATTGTACATATTTAAGTTTATGGTGAAATAATGAAAGAGAATCTTTCAATGACTTACAAAATAAAATCATGTTACTAGAACTTTGGCAAATTAGACACATCCATGACTTTCAAACTTTTAAAAAGTATTTTATATATATATATAGACTATTGCAAACAATACACCGATTTTAGGTACAGATGCGTCTCGAGTGTGAAAATAGCAGAAATTAAATTCTGATCTAATGATTTTCAAACTTATTTGTTCACAGTTTATTTGATAAAATGCGAAAAAGTTTCAGTTTAGAAAATATCAAAGAATATTAATCAATGACTTTCAAACTTTATCATAGCGTCCTCATTCCGAGTCCGCTTTTTATTTCTTACCGATAGCTTATGGAATCCGTGTTAGAAGAACAGCTTTAGTTTAGAGGCATAGACTAAATCAAGTAAGTAACGTTATGTAGCCGAGTATTTTTATGATGTCTCGTGTCTCTAAACTAATCATTTGTTTTCGGCACAGGTCCTATGTGACTATCCATAATATCTATAATATATTTTCTCCCTGTTTCCTCCAAATACTGAATATTATCTTGACGTCATAGATATTCGGCTTCAATATTTATTTGACTGGTTATTCGGGCTTTATATACATACATTATCACCGCATTTCGACGCTAATTCAAATGGGACTCAATATTTTCATCTGATCCGGTATCTCCTTGTATTCTGTATCAACATAATCTCTATACATTAATGTTGAGGTATATCTGATTTGCCGATATTCGATAACTTTCAGAGGCCATTTAATTTAATTTAAAAAAGTTATCGATTTCCCTGTAAGAATTTATTTTTTGCATAAAATTAAACATTTTTATGACATTTGAAAAAGGTGTTCGTACTCTTTGTCGTCCATTGAATACTGAATTATAATGACAGATGTTAATCCTGTAAAATACTAATAAGACTGGGTTCTAGATGAGCTACAAAAGTATAAAATCATGACTGTGTTACCGAAACATTTTACACTTAATTGAACGATTTTTTTTACAACAAATTTGAAGTCACAGATTTATACCTAAATAATTATTGTTTTTTCCCCACTGTGTATTACTTGTGTGTGAGAGTGTATGTCTGCTGTCCATTAAATTGTATATGTAGTAGTAAAATGTAATAGTTGGACAAATGTGGGTCCACATCATGATTTATGGTAAATGTGCAATTATCCTTAACATGAACATTAATCATTTTTTTGGTTACACACACACACAAACTAACATACACATTTAAATTTACAAATACATTTATATAGATTTTGAATATTCATTCTAAAGGCTGAAAGGATACTCTACTTGCAATATACAATCCTTATTTATAACACAGTCTTATAACTACACAAGATGAGCAGCACTTCGTTATAGATTGTAGAAGAATAAGAAAATATTGCTTTTATATAAATTTTATTTTACACACACATACATACACATACATACATATATTTATATAGAATCGTCTGAGTAGAAGAATATTTTATTGAATATATTCAATGTAATGAGAAATACATATACATACACACATACATTTAGCTATTCATTCTCATGTAAGACAAGAATTTGTAAGTGGTAAATGAACATGGTCGCATACACTTACATACATACACACATACATTCATACATATCTATAAATGAACATCAACAATATCCCTTTAAAATAAATCGGCCTTAAATTTTATTTGTCTGTTACATACGAGGTTTAACCCTTGAAATCACATATTTTTTCTTAATCTCTAATTACACAATATTTACTCCACCCTCGTATATCTCATGATTTATTTTATACATTGATAACAACAAACAAAACGCGTACATCAGTTTGCCCAAATGCAAATTGATTACATGACCAACATTATTTTTATCCGAATACAATAAAAAAGGATTCTCCACAATGGACTTATTTTTGGTAAATACTAAAGGACACTTCAGATAGTCAGATGATTGAGTAAGATTGTAATAAAATTAATAAATATGTAAATGTTTATAAATTGTATGCCTGCAGCAGACTATATTTTCTCAATTTTATTTTATACTTTAAATAAAACTTATGTTATTTATTGAGTAACGAAAAAGGAGGTTAATACAAGATAAAAAATAATTAAGATGCTATAGAAATTTTGGCAAATGGGAAATGTTGTGATTTAGATAAAGGGGAAATTGTGAATAGGATTTCAATTGAAAATGGAAATTTTAATTAATAATATTTATTACGTTTTCTGCCACCAGAGGACAGTGATTCCAAAACAATATTTTGAAAATAATTTCGTATGTTTTAGTCCTTTGGGAATATTTAAAACAAATGAGCGCTTTTAAAGTTAAGGAGTTTATGAGTTGATTTGGAGGATAATAGACCTCCAACAACTCAGTGGGGTAGTGGGTCACAAATTTCGTTTATTTCGAAATGTTGGAAATAATTTTCAATATTTTTTATTTTAAATAAATTTTACGTAACACTTCTGGACTATATGCAATATTTATAAACACTTGACATTATAAATCACTATTCGATAAACGCCAATGTGTCAACATATATTTTTTTAAATCGCTATTATACTGTCGAATTTTGAGTCCAAAAAAGGTGTGTTACAAACTTCTTTTAGTTGAAGAAAACGATTGCTGGACTTTGTGTGAACTAGCAAATAATCGGTGCACTTTACCGCCCTTATGAAGTGGGTGGTATCCCTTCGCCTGGTCCTTTTCGTCCTACATTTTTGCCAATAAAAATGATCCATGGGAAAATAATTGGCACCAATTTGTTTACTCCCACTATTACAGTTCTTCAGATATTCGATAATTTATATTTGCTTTGTGTGGGTGTATAGTTCCATTTGATCCTACTGAAAAGGTGATTGGGTTCGAATTTGGGAACTATTTCTTTTGTAGTTCTTTAGATATTCGATAATCAACATTTCCCCACGATGTTAACTTCCCTTCACTCTGCCTGTCCAGTAAAACAATTACTTAAAGAAGTTTTTGGGAGCAATTTTGACAATTATCGGTGTTATAGATCTTTAGATATACAATGATCAAAATCCCCCTGATTCTATATGCCCACATTTTGTCTTATAAAATAGTTCATTCAAAAAGTTATTTGGACCAAATTTGAAAATTCTCGATGAAGTGGTTCTTAAGATATTCGATAATCAATATTTGCTTTGTATAGGGGTACCTTAGCCTTGGTCCTTTCGAATTTTTTTATAACCTATGTTATTTCCAGGTATATGGGGATCATTCTGTGAAAATTTCAGCAATATCGGCCCAATAGATGTAGCTAAACTGAATAATCTTCTAAATCATGATTTTGCAGAAGGCAAAAAGAGGTCTGGTCATTCGAAAAAGTTTGAATTTGAGGAATTAGAGGCATTATACGATCAAACGCGAGAAGAACTTGAATTACCATTGAAAGATACACAACTATTCAAGATTCTATCTTAAAAATTGTTGGGATACATTTAAAAGCTTTTGTATATAAATTGAATCCCAGTAATTTTCAAAGATGAATACCACAAAAATAAATCAGTATGGCATCGCTTTGTTTGTGGTAATAAAAACGGATAAATTACGATAACCTAAAAAGTGCAAATCTTCATATGTAACGACAAGTTAAATCAATGTCAAAACCGAATATCTATAACGCTAAGAAAATATTCTGTACTTTGTGGCAACAAAAGTGTGTTCAACGATCACAGATGATCTATACCGGTGACAATTGATTCGTATGAAGTGAATAGTTAAAAAAAATGATCAGACATGAGGTCATAATATTATAGCATGACTACACTCGTCAAAATTATTTGGAAAACACTATGCGAAATGGGGTTAATCGTTTATAGTCCACAACTTGGCACTTGCATCTGTAATTACTTTCGATTGGTGCACATCCTAACTGGAATGCGTTATACATCAGAAATTGACTTTAATATTCTGTGCCTGATTATGAGATTTTTTTGGCTTGAAATCTATATGATGCTTTTTTTTTGAAGCAGGGTTTGCCAATGTAGAATTGGTCCTCTTAGTGAAATGAAAATAAAAGACTGTAAGAAATACATCCAGCTGTTTTGTTGGTATCGGGATCTAGAAATTTCAGCTGATTTTTCAGATAAAAGTAAATAGACGCTTAGCTGGAGTAGAGTAATTTTAGAGTGGCTTAAATTAAATAAAATACAATCATTCCCTTGGAATTATATGGACATATTTGTACGATCGTAATGGCGACTCCTTGACTGTCTATAGAAAATGTTCAAAATAAATTTTTCTTGAAATGTAATCACATACAAACGCGCACGAAGCTTTTTGCTTGTTATTACCAGTAGTGAGTTGAGTAATCGGTCTAAAATTTTTTAATTTCTAAAGGGATTATGGTGGTCCAACAAACATTTGATTTGAAATTTCACTGACCAGAGAAAATTAGGTCGCAAGTGAGCGTGCCAACAACAGATTTATGGACTCAGATTTACAAATGGTCCAAAAATATATACCTTTTGAGGTTTTACATATTTCTTCTTCTTGTCATTACACATGGACTAATAAAGTTACAATTCCTTTTTTTAACACTTCTGTTGGTTGTCAGTACAAAAATCACTGTTTTATTTTTCACAAAATCACATTCTCTCACACGATTTTCGTTTTTACACATTCACTAAATGATTTTTTATTCGCATAGAAAAGGGGAGACAGATGAAACAATTTTAAAATCTAAATAAATTTTTAACAAAAAAGAATTTAATACAACAATTTCAAAAACACTTAATCACATTCACGCACAATGAAAATTAATCACACAAATTAAGAGAAATCCTCTCTGATTTCACCTCATGTATGATCATTTAGTGGGATCTGAAGCGATAACGTTTTACAACACGGTAACGGTAACCATCTTGAGCGGCATTTTCGACTGGAGGCAAGTAGGTTTGTTGAGGTTGAGCGGGGGGCAAATAAGTTTGTTGGGGTTGAGGAGGAGGGGGCAAATAAGTTTGTTGAGGTTGAGGAGCGGGAGCGGGAGGCAAGTAAGATTGTTGAGGTTGTGGTGGTGGAGGAGGAGGAGGTGGCAAGTAAGATGGTTGTGGCTGAGGAACGGGAGCAGGAGGCAAGTAAGATTGTTGGGGTTGTGGAGGAGGAGGCAAGTAAGATTGTTGAGGTTGTGGAGGAGGAGGCAAGTAGGTTTGTTGTGGCTGAGGAGCAGGAGGCAAGTAAGTTTGTTGTGGTTGAGGAGCAGGTGGATTGTAGTGGTAACCTTCATCATGAGCAGGTTGATTATAGTGATAACTGTCATCTTGTTTAGGATAATTGTAGGGACCACCACCCAAATGGCTCACATCAGCAGCAACAACACCCAAAAGGGCCAAGACAACAGCAACAGTATAATTCTGTTTTAGAAAATGGAAACCATAAAATAAATATTTATTTATTATTCAATCAATTTTATAATTTAATATTCCAAATGTTAAAATTAACTGACCATTTTTGCTTGTGCTCTTCTACTCGATACGAAAGATGAAATTGATTTGCTATACTTTTGTCAGCATCATTTCGCTTTTATATGATTATTCAAGAAAACCCCGAATAACGTATAACTCTAGTTGGCTAAAGATTATAATTATTGACCGTTTTCTTTGTTTTAATTGGACTGACATTGAAAAGCCCTCATAAGACAATCGACCAAAACAAAATAAAAAAAAAAACAAGTAAGAATGCCATGTATGGCAATGCCGAATCTTCAATACCCTCCAGCACAAGATCGTGTGAAGTAAATACAAACATACACACTTACACATACACTTTCAGAAGTATATAAAAGTTTTTCTTACATATAACACGGATCACTTAATGAGTCATAAAATTAGTTATATTTTTGACTGTAACTTGTTTTTTCAACTGAACCGATTTTTTAACAAGTTTCGGAATTGTATTGAAGTACATTTAGCCTTCTATTATGGCAAAATTTCTTTCTAATTTGTCAATTTTATGAAAGTTTGTTGTCTGAATTTAGGGATGCCTTAGCTATTCGTCTTTATTATACCTACAGCATCGTAAGTTGGTTGATGTATTATGTGTTTGTGCTTATGTTTGTAACATGCGAAAAAAATGGTGTAACCCCGACCTTTAAGAATACCGTTCGGCTGAGAATTATTTTCTGAATCGATTAAACGATGTCCGTCCGCCCGTCTGGCTGACCATATAAATATTGTTAGCAGTCTACAGGTGAGATATCTCGATGAAATCTAGTACATATTACTTTTATTTTGGCCTAAAGACGAAGCCTATTGATATTGGTCATATTCACTCCAATATTTCAGGTACATTCCATATTAATATTCCATCTGGTTTTATGGTCATAATAGACCTTAATATAAGGCAATTTCAACGAAATTTGGAACAATTAAGTCCTATTATATTCTCAAACTATTTGCCAACGATGGTCCAATGCAAACCCCCTTCAAAATGGCACTTTTATGGGCATAAATCTCACATATACGTTGATATTGTAATAATAACAAGGGTCGGTCCATAATTTCTTTTAACTCTCAAATAACCCTACAGAAAAATTCATTTCAAAACGCATAAAATTCAAATAAATGTTTTTGCCTCAATAATGTACTTTACTGTAACAAATAAATCATAAAATTAAACTATACGAGGGTCGTTCATAATATTTCATAAGCACTATTTGTGACCAACATTATGGTGTAAGGTATGACAAAGTCAGGCTTTACGGACTTTGCTGGAAATAGGAAACTTCTTAGGAATTTAGCAAATACTCAGACTTAATTTTGAGCTCTGCCAATTATTATGGATGTGAGCATATCATCAACAGACAGACAGATAGACAGACGGATGTAGCTAACTCAACTCAGATTTTGAAGAATAATTATTCCTTATGGGGTCTGATATGATTCTTTCTTAGCGTTACACACGGAATGACAAGATAAATACACCCTCCTCTTCGCTTGTGATGGTGGAGGGTATAAAAATCATAACAAGTTAAAAATATTTAGACGAAAATTGTTTATTTGCTACTGCTGCAGAGATGATGACAAAAACAAATCAACAACAAAAACTGTTCGATGAAATTGCAAGTCCATTTTTTTTTACAACATGAAAATATTGATGATTTTAATTTTAAATTTTTCTTTCGATTGTTTTAAGTTAATTCGCTTGTTAATTGATGATTTTATTTGATGATTTATTTTAAAGATTTAATTTAACTTTTTATTGTGATATATTTATTGCAAAGGTAAATTTATTTAATTAGTATTTCCTTAATGAATCGTTAAGTTTAATTGCTGGATGTAATTTTAAATACACTGAGAAAAAAATAAACTTTTTCTCGGTTTCAAAATATGACAAATTCAGCCATAGAACGGATTTGTGTTTTCTCAACTCATGACAAAAATTGCCTGTACTTGCAGATCCTATTGGTGAAGTCAGTAAATTTTACCATAGATATTGAATTTTCAGTGAAAAATCAAATTTTTAGTGAAAAATTGAATTTTCAGTGAAAAATCAAATTTTTAGTGAAAAATTTAATTTTTAGTAAAAAAATTAATTTTTAGTGAATAAATTAATTTTTAGTGAAAATTTAATTTTTAGTAAAAAATTTAATTTTAGTAAAAAAATTAATTTTTAGTGAAAATTTAATTTTTAGTGAAAAATTTAATTTTTAGTGAAAAAAATTTAATCTTTAGTGAAAAATTAAATTTTTAGTGAAAAATTTAATCTTTAGTGAAAAATTTAATTTTTAGTGAAAAATTTAATTTTTAGTGAAAAATTTAATTTTTAGTGAAAAATTTAATTTTTAGTGAAAAATTTAATTTTTAGTGAAAAATTTAATTTTTAGTGAAAAATTTAATTTTTAGTGAAAAATTTAATTTTTAGTGAAAATTTAATTTTTAGTGAAAAATTTAATTTTTAATGAAAAATTTAATTTTTAGTGAAAATTTAATTTTTAGTGAAAAATTAATTTTAGTGAAAATTAATTTTTAGTGAAAAATTTAATTTTTAGTGAAAAATTTAATTTTTAGTGAAAATTTAATTTTAAGTGAAAAATTTAATTTTTAGTGAAAAATTTAACTTTTAGTGAAAAATTTAATTTTTAGTGAAAAATTTAATTTTTAGTGAAAAATTTAATTTTTAGTGAAAAATTTAATTTTTAGTGAAAAATTTTAATTTTTAGTGAAAAATTTAATTTTTAGTGAAAATTTAATTTTTAGTGAAAAATTTAATTTTTAGTGAAAAATTTAATTTTTAGTGAAAAATTTGATTTTTCACTGAAAATTCAATTTTTAGTGAAAAATTTAATTTTTAGTGAAAAATTTGATTTTTCACTGAAATTCAATTTTCACTGAATTGATTTTCACTGAAAATTTGATTTTCACTGAAAATTTGATTTTCACTGAAAATTTGATTTTTCACTGAAAATTTGATTTTTCACTGAAAATTTGATTTTTCACTGAAAATTTGATTTTTCACTGAAAATTTGATTTTTCACTGAAAATTTGATTTTTCACTGAAAATTTGATTTTTCACTGAAAATTTGATTTTTCACTGAAAATTTGATTTTTCACTGAAAATTTGATTTTTCACTGAAAATTTGATTTTTCACTGAAAATTTGATTTTTCACTGAAAATTTGATTTTTCACTGAAAATTTGATTTTTCACTGAAAATTTGATTTTTCACTGAAAATTTGATTTTTCACTGAAAATTTGATTTTTCACTGAAAATTTGATTTTTCACTGAAATTTGATTTTTTACTGAAAATTTGATTTTTAACTGAAAATTTGATTTTTCACTGAAAATTTGATTTTTCACTGAAAATTCAATTTTTCACTGAAAATTAAATTTTGTGTATTTCTAATCACATGGTAACGACTTATTTTAAGTAAAAATCAAATTTTCAGTAAAAATTCAATTTTTCACTGAAAATTTGATTTTTCACTGAAACTTTGATTTTTACTTAAAATAAGTCGTTACCATGTGATTAGAAATACATAACTGTTTTCATAACTGATTTCTATTTTAAAATTTAATTTTAAGATTAAAAATTTATGGTGTCTTCACCATAATAGAGCAAAAAAATTTGACACGAAGTAAAGGAAACTGAATGTCCTCTGGTATCGTCATTTTAAATTTTCTAAACCATTTTTATTCCAGTATGCTCTGGCTAAGTTCTCGGACAATAAAGTTTCACATGCATCGTTGTTTAAAACAACGCCCTCTATGTGTAATGAAGTGTTGGGGAATTTTGCAAAATTCTCATTTCCATTTTTCCACAGGATTTGGGTTAACAATGTTTCTATTTTCTATGGAGGGAAGATAAATCATTATTAAAAATATCAATGGGCTTTTACGTCCTAAATACAATTTTTGTAATTTATAGACAAATTCTATCCAAATTTGGAAGGTCACCGACTACGTACTTGACATCATGGGCGCTTGTATTCATCCGTATCAACTCTTAAGCATCACTTTTCTAATCATGTGCAATTTTTAATTGTAAACACTGTGCAAAGACTGACGACCTAGAAAATGATTCTGATTCAAGATGTAGAAAAATATTTCATATATTCGTTTCTTTAAATGTATCTTTCCTCTTACAAAAAATTTACTCGAGATACAATTAACAACGAAACCACTATTTTTTTCTTTTTAAATCATCATAAATCATTAAAATAGATCGATCTTAATTATTTATTTATATCTTATAATGACTTTTTATACAACTAATCTATATAAATATGTATATTTAACAACATAATAGATACACAAGTATACACATCCATACATACAAACACTCATACAGGTATTACAACATTAATAAATTTAGAAAACATTCGTAACTCTCTTGTGCATCTTTGAAATACAATTTAACGTAAAGTGTTTGTTAAGGGTTTTTGTGGGACGTTGATGAAATATTTGATTAGATATAGATACACACATATACTACAAACACATAGATAAACAATAAATATTAATTGAAATAAATTTAATACATGTTTTTTCTTTAGCTCATTGATTGACCATTGTCATCGTCATCCCCGTCAGACAGCATGAGAAAACTGTCTGTATCTTAATCTTATGGGTCACGTGTTTGAGATTTGAGTGATTATGTTTGTGTTTTTGCTGTTTTATGAAAAAAAAAAATTAAGCATTTTCCTTTTTTTCGTTCAATTCGTCTTAAGGTGTATGGTTTTTTAACACCTTCCACTTCTTTTTCTTCTTCTTCTTTTTATTTATTTTTCTTAGTTCTCATGATTAATTATTTGTCCATTTCTTAAGTGTTTTTAAATATTCAACATTTAAATTTAATTTATGCATTAAGAAAATTATTTATTTTTATTTTAATTTATTTGTTACTTGTTTTTAACCGGTTCGCTTAGCTGCACAATAATTCAGATTTCAGTCCAAAATTCGAATAGAAAGAAATTTCATAAATTTCGACGTGTATTAAAACAAATCCATAAAATGGGGATTTTGCAAAACTCCGTTAACTCAGTCCATTTTAAAATTTGCCAATTAAACCGATTCGTAGGAAAGTTACAAAAATTTCTCATGTAAAACTGTTTTACAGGAAAATTTTTGGTCTTCATGGTCCTATCTGTTTTGTATTTTTTAACTACAAAAATTCTTTAAGAAAGTAATTTTTTAACACTCTTCCAGATTCCACAGATAATAGATAGTTAATATTTGCTTTGTATAGGGACTACCCCTTCCTTTAATCCTTACCATCCTACATTTTGTTCAGTAATTGGTTTCCTTGAGAAAGTAATTGGTATCGACTCTCACTCCAGTAATTTTTTAGATTTTCGATAATTAAAATTTGCTTTGTATGGGGTCTACCTCTCCTCCTTAACCTAACCGTGCCACATTTTGACCAGTAAAACAGTTCCAAGAGAAAGTAATTGTGATAAATCTTAATACTCTCACTTTAATATTTCTTGAGACATCCAATAATAAAAATTTGCTTTGCTTAGGTGCTACCTCTAACCCTGATCCTATACGTCCTACATTTTATCCCAGTGATTCTTGAGACAGTGATTGAGACCAAACTTAAAAATTCTCGTTATAGCAGTTCTTTAGATTATCGGTAGTCAATGTTTGTTTTATATGGGGCGGTACTCCTTCTCCTGGTCCTATCGCAATTTTTGATAGCCTATGATATTTTCGGTAATATTGAGATCATTACATGAAAATTTTACCAAATTCGTCGAGTTGACTATAAGTCCAATACAAAACACTGATTCATTTTTATACAAATAGATTTTATATTTTTATTTTTAATTTCAGAAATATTTTAACCAGAAAAAAATGCACTTTAAAAAGGAAATAAGTTTTAAATTAAACGAATAAGAGCAAAAAGGTCATTAGAACAATTTTTTTCCTTTTAATTATAAAAGTCTAAAAATGATTTATTTTGTTATTATTTTATTGTTTTATAATTTATTTAAGCAGCAAAAAAATGCATTTAAAAATAATTAACCCCATCTGCCGGTAAAACCTTGCAGTTTAGTGTGGGTAGAGATTAGATTGCAGTTTTGCTGGTTTTAAATAGGAAACTTCTCGCGACAATAGCAAATACTTAGGAAAAATTTCATTGACCTCTTCAATTATTTTGGATGTGAGGGTGCCAGCAACAAACATTCATTGTACTGAGTTCCTTTATTTAATTGTTTTATAGGCTCAAACTCGTTTTCCGGGAAGGAGCTGGCTCAATTAATGATCCCAGAACAATATGAGTTCTTTGGATTTATTATTGTATCAAAATAAGTATATGTAAATTTCAGTAAATTATCTTAAAAATTGCGGTCCATATGACACACAGAGTTTGGGGTGTATCAAAATTTTGCAAATTATAGCCTATAATTTTTTTTTTTTTTTTTTTTTTTTTTTTAGAAGAAATTAGAAAAGTTCTTTTTCGGAATTTGGAGGTTGTTTCAGATATTGGTCTATAACTTCCTTGCTTATAAACCGATAACTGTTTCAGGACAATAGCAAACGATGTGGCCAAGTTTCATTGAATTCGTACAATTATTCTAGGCGTGAGAATGTTTCCAACAGACAGACAGATAGACAGACGGACGGACAGACGGACATAGCTAAATCGCCCCAGTTTTTGATTTAATGCATAATATATACATTGTAAGGTATGAGGTGATACCCTCTTGGCGCTACACACGGAAAGACAAACTTAATATACCCACACCACTTGTGGTGGTGGAGGATATAAAAACATGAAGCAAAATCAACGCTGAACAAAGTTGATTTAAGATCGAATAGTTTTTCTCATTTAGTTTAAATTATACGTTAGGATCTTTCGATATTAATACGCATCTAATTAAATCTATTTTAAATAACTCTGAATATAAATAATTAAAAACTATAAAATATAAATTCTACATGAAGGTATAGCTTAGTGTGCCTTTAAGTTCCAATAACTATTTCCAAAGATCCCCGACTATGATTTTTCAAAATAAGGTTTATACTTTCTTTGCTATAATTTTGAAAAAATTTAAGTGTCCGCGATAGCTTATTTTATGGATCCATCTATAACTCCACTCACAATATGTATAAATTTAATTACCTTCCAAAAAAAATCGTTTTTACAACATCGATTTTTGGGATATAATCACATTTTTAGTTTATTAAACGATGTCCGTAGATCTCACTGGCAATTCATGCAAACCGTGTTACTGAAACGCATGTCAAATTTTGACATACATAATTATTTTGGTCCAAAAACGGAACTTGTTCTAGTCCCATACAAATAATCTCCTGGTTATAAATTCACAAAAGTTCTAAAATAAAAAAATAAAAAACAAAATTGGACACTGATCAGTTCCTTAGCCCCATGCAAACTCTGCTTCCGAATATTACTTAAATGTGCATTAATATCACAACATAAACATAAATTATTGTTCAATGTTTTTCGAGGGTCGGCCTTTAATTTCTTACTTGATTATTACTTATGTAACACCAACAAGAATCAAATAAGTCCTCATACAATATATATTTTGCTTCAGCTAAAAATCTGAGACGATCTAGCCACGTCTGTCTGTTTATTATTAGTTCGTTTCACTTCGATTAAAACACTTTGACATGAACGTTTATGTCTTCCCCGTTTCCGGTAGCAATTTTAAACTAGTAAAACCGGTTGAGTGTGAAATATGTTATAGGCCGATATTTGTCACAATCACATAATTTAAACAATTTTTTTTAAGTAAAAATAAACGGATTCGTGTAAAATTTCATTAAAATATGCAGGTATTTTTACTCCATCACTAAACCGAAAATAATCAAAATCGGATCAGCAGAAAAAAATATTCCATGTATGTGATTATGCATATGCGTGTATTGGAGTATTGGGCTCGAACTAGTCTGTATAAAAAGGGACACCACTATTCACTTTAGTAGGTTCCGGACTAGTCCTTTTGTTGTGGACCTTTTCTAGGAGGTAAATTATTGTATCTTCTAAGGTTCCTTAATTAATTACAATATGGACCGCAAAGTGAATTTTATTGTATTTTTTGGGTCAACACGTAGAGAAAAGTCATATATCCAATAAATATGTAGTAACGCTATTATTTTTCTGACAAACATTTATTTTTTTATGTAAAGTATACACATTTTTGTCAATAAACAATAAAAGTTGATCGCAGTATGTTAGAAATATGATCAACTAACCAACATATTATTGTTGACTAAAATTCAGTTACAACAAAACTATTTTTATTAAACCAAAATAATCATTACATATTTTTAAAACATAAAAATTTTAGGAACAAAACTTCTTTTGGAATTTATTTTTGATAACCATAATATTGTCAGTAGTTATATATAACAATGTATATGAAAACCATAAAATGGTTGGGGAACTGGCATATTTTCTTGTAAGCCTTTTTATGTATATTTTGTTTTTATATGCATTTCGTTATTCACAATTATAATATAAATGGAATAACTATATTTTGTGCCACTATAGCAATTCCGTTGTTCCACAACTATGAGTCAAGGTTTACAAACATGACACAATTGTGGAACAATCATATTTGAGGTGGCTCAAGCATATTATGTTATTTTTATTTCAAAATATTATGATGGTGTGACAATCATAATATATTGCTTCTCAATTATGGTTACCACAACCATAATTTTTTTCTGCAAGAATTTACTCTAAAATGATCATTGATTTTACTTTATATTCTTCTGAATTGTCTATATTGTTTCGAAATGTTTGTCCGCTCTGACTAACGTTTTAAATATTCAGTTCAGTTCACTTCACTTCAAATCTATAATTTATATCCCATATTTTATGTGTAATTCAATATGAAGCTATTAAAATCTCTATATTAAATTCAATATTAACTATTTGCTTAATAGAAGGACGGACATAATTATGTTTATCTTCAAAAATATTTTGATGCAACTGGTTTTAAAACGTGGTTTGAATGTGATGCTATTTCCGCGTTTATTATACAAAATCAGTATAAACTGGAAATAATCCGAAACATAACTCCTCACGTTTCATGCTAAAAAAAATAATAACAAATTCACCGTGACAACCCAGAAAAGTGATAACTTTTTTTTTAATTAGACTCATTTGTAAAAATATGTAATCTCTAATGTTGTTGTTATTGTTGTTGTATGTAATATTCTATAACCGACAGATGCAATTTTATTATTAAACGTATAACAACAATAAAGTCTTTTTTCTTGTAAAACGTTATCACGAATTTATTGTCTTTTACATGTTAAAACAAATGACTCAATAAAAATGTTTATAAAAGAAATAAAAATATAAATTCACAGTTAAAACTTCAAGATTATTGACCTTCCAAATTGAAAATGATCTTGACACATATCATTTGTTTAGATTTCTTAAAAAATCTTATCGATATTTTTTATGAATATTTTTCAGCATCAAGAGAATAGAAACAAGTAGTAATGCTTTATTCGGCTGTGCCGAATCTTAAATACCATCCAACATTTACATTATGAAAAAATTTTCGTGAGTTGAAGATATTGCAACAAAAATTAATTATTCGTTCATTAGCTTTAATATAAATTCCGGAAAATGGCCTCTAGAAAACATATTTTTAAAAAGTACCTAGAAATATTGGTACCGAGCTATACAAGTCTAATTTATTAAAAAAACGTAAAAATGCTATAGTCGGTCAAGCCCTATTATAATACATTATTGGTTGTAAATGACAGCTAGGAAAATTTTATGAACGACCCTCGTATAATTTGCATTTCAAAATGATGATTAAATGTGAAGTACATTATTATTCTACGAACATTTATGTGAAATTTATGCATTGAAAATTATTTTTTCTTGGGCGTTATATCGGAGCTAGAAAAATGATGGACTGACCCACGAATAATTTCAAACTTTGATTTAAGACTACATTTATCTTGATTTAACCAGTTGTTATTGTAATACCTACGTTTATGTCAGATTTATTCATTTCAAAGTGGTAATTGCAAAAGATCTTATATGGGACCTACATAAAGTAATGCACCGATCCTCACATAATTTGATACTTCGATTTAGAATACTATAGAACATATTTTCGCTGAATTTTATTTTTATATTTAGGACTTTTATGAGCTTCCGGGAGGAAATTTGTATGGGAACTATCCGGATTAAAAGACTGAATATGACCAATTTTAATAAGCCAAAACAATAGCATGTAACAAATTTCATCAAGAATTCTTAAAAATTACGACCTGTAGAATTTTCACTACGATTACATGGACTACCAGTCGGACAGACAGACGTATAGAAGGGCAGAAATCGTTATATCGACTCATAAGTGGATGTGACAGTTTTATAAGCTTAAAACCATATTCGGGGACTTCAGACTTTAATTTCTTTCTATTGATCCGGTTTTAATAATATTTTGGAAAAAAATCTTGTTCCCAATGTTGAACCGAAATAACTGATTTTAAATTCGAAACTGCTTAGAACATTAGCAAACAATGTGGTCAAATTTCATTGAATTCGGACAATTATTCTAGGAGTGAGAATGTTACCAACTAATGTATTCAAAAACTGAAACCGGAAACTTGTTTACCGGTTTTTTTTTTTTGCATTTCGAATAATTTCTATTTTCGAACTATTCGACATATCGGCTTTTCAGTCGTTTAACTGGTTTTTTATGGAAGTCACTGTTTAAGTTTTTCATTAGAATATTCCCAATTCTGGGAATTATACAGTTCAAGAACAATTTGATGAAATTGGTTGGAGATGATTATTTTGATATAAAAACGAATCATACACATTTTGATTATGATGGAACCATTATCATCAAATAAAAATAACTGTTAACCGGTGTTTTGATATGAAACCGTATTCGAAAACGGTTTATTTTGAAAAATAAATTTTATGAATAATTTGGTTTTCCAACAGCCAGATCGAATCAGATTTTTATATAATACAAGAATATATAGTTTATGGAGTCAGCAATAATTCCATCTTGGCGTTACATACGGAATGACTAAATTAATATACCCTCATCACCACTTGTGTTGGTATAAATAAACATTTTTAAATAGAATCATTATCATTATTATGATAATAGCAACAATAATATTTTTGTGAGGCCCATAAAATTATTTCTTGTCTCAATTTAAATAAAAAACGAACGAAAAAAAATTATCAATATTTATTGTTTGACTTATTTAAAAAAGCGTTTAAATTTAAACATTCAATTAATATTGTAAAACTGTCAAGATTAAATTTCGCCTTGTTAATCTTTAATAAAATTTATAAAATAAAATACGGTGGCTCGATGTTTTTTTATTTAATTTTTTATTAATTTTTTTGTTTAATCATGATGAATAAATAAATAAAAACGGCGCCGCTATATATTTTTAAACTATATTTGACATAAAATTAATAAATATAAAGATATAATAGATGTGTAGACAGTTAGAAATTAATATATAATTAATTTATATTCATATTGTATCTTATAAATTAGCACACAATGACTGTAGGTACTATGGGTTTGTGTAAATGTATGTAACGCATAGATTAAATAGTTCAATTCGTAAAATATACCAATCGTAGTCTATAATTCCGTTTGTCCAACAAAGTCTATCATACGGTTCGATTAAAAGCAGAGCATGGAAAAACTCGAAGCAAAATCTTAATTTTCAGATGATCTTAATATTTACTCTTCTTTGGAAGAACAAAAAAATAAACTCTTTTTTCGATTAAAATTTGTATCTTATTTTTTTTTTTTGGCTTCGTGGAAAATCGAAAAAAAGTTAATTACTCTTCTTTCTAATAAGAGTAACACGTTCAAAAAATAATTAAATTCTAAAATAAAACTCTTTTTTTTTTAATTAAACTCTTTGAGAGATTCGATCTTAAGAAGAATAATAAGAGGAGTAGAAAAGTGTACCTTGATTAAGAGACTAAACCAGTTAGAAATATATGCATTACCGAAAAGCTTCAAGATTTAACGATGTATGTCATTCCGTCTGTCTTAGTCTTTATTTTGTTTTTATTAAGTTTTAACTATAACTTCTTTCTACTGAACCGATTTTGACGATTTTTAATAGAAAATTTTTAAGAGCAATAAGAAATTCTCATGTTTAATTTCATTGCGCTCTCTTAATTATTTTGGACGTTTGTATGCCTATAACAGACTGAAGGATATAGCTTAATCGACTCAGTTTTTGAATTCATGTATTAATATAACATACTTTATGGGGTCTTAGAAGATTTCCATTGGGAGTTACAAAGGTAATGAAAAATTTTGACGAAACTTTTTTAGTTTTTTCAACAAAAAGTAATTCGATCTAAAATCATCAAAATTGGGTAATTTAAATAAGTTATAGGTGAAAAGATGACAAATTTTGATAAATCCCAAAATCGTGGAATAAGGTCGCAAAGATTTAAAGGATTTTTAAAGAGGAATCTACTTTTTTAAAATTTATTACAATTATTTTTCAAACTTTTTTGAATTCATGTAACTAATTTCGGTCTATATTTTAATGTAGCTCCCATAAGAGGCCATTCCATACAATCTGGCAACAATAAATTAATAAAAATTTGTATGCAAGAACACCGAACCACAGTTTACTTAAGCACCTGAATATAAGCTGTAAAGTGGTAGAGGGTATTAAACATTTGGCTTTGCATCCATACTTGTTTACAAAATAAAGCCTTTGTTTAGAGCTTAAACCTTCAAAGACTATATTTTATGTTAAGAATAACTGTTTAATTCAAAATTTTTATAAAAAAGAGTAAAATTAAGTTAAGTTCATATTAAAATTGTTTAAACTCCATTATACACTGATGCATATTCCTATAAATGCATTTATTTCTTTATTTATTTTAATTTTATCTTTATTCTCATCCAAAAGAAAATTTAAAGTTTTTTAATAAGAGGCATTCAAACGGTACCTTTTTAAAGTAAACAGGATTGCTCCACAAGAAAAGGGGATATTAATTTTGTCATTTAGCTTTGTTCGTCTGTCTGTTGTTGACAGAGCACAGTGAAAGTTGGCCTGCAAATTTTATTGTAATTCATTATCATACCAAAATTTATCTAAATCGGCTCAGAAGGATCAAAGTTATAGCAAAAATATAACTAATGTTATGACTTATTAAGTGTTCCTGTATTATATTTAAGAAAGACATGTATATTTTATATTTGTGAGTGTATGTGTGAGTGTGTATGTTTGAAACTTAACGAATTTCTGTATTCTAACTTATTTTTCATAATCTTTTTGAGTGTCTTATTCATGCGACCATATATTCTTGGTGCTATTTAATGTGGAACATTTCTATAAATGCAGACGTGAAAACTGCTTTTGATTTAACTTAATCGATAAATTTCTTAACATTTAAATGATACCCCAGGGAACCTTTTGTCCGATCAAGTAAAGAAGGTACCAAGGAATTTGGCCGTACAATTAAATGTTACGAAGGTCTGATGTATAATTTCCTTAAAAAATGAAAGAATTATAGTGGCCGGACTGGCCGGCTTACAGACGGACTTAAATCGAATGGAGAAATTGTGGGGATACATGAGCCGTAAAGTATGACCAAAATTAAAACATAATAATGTTAACAGAGCTTAAACTTAAAATAAAACAAGTTTGGCAGGATATTGTTTCTGATCCTCTTAAAATTGTGGAATCAATGCCAGACCATATTTTGAAGGTAAAATTTATAATTTAAGCCCCCACAACCTTAGACTTCTTATGAAGAGCCCATTACAAATTTTGTATTGCCACCCTCCTTTGCCACTGTAATATAATACTTGGGGTACATCACATTTAGATACTGAAAAATAATTAAAGATTTACATACTGACAATTTTGTATGTCTATAGTTTCTTTGATTTAATTAAGTGTTTCAATAATGGATTTTACCCCATTGTGCTTCATGTTATAGAGCATTATAAATTCGCTCATTATCACTTAATTCAATTTCGTGTTGAATTTATTTCTCTTTTTTTTTTTTTTTTGTTTTATGGCGTTGCTGCATCCTCCTTCCTCTCACCTTAACGTTACGAATCTTAATTAATGATTTGTTATTCAAATTAAATTAAAATTTTATGCTTAAATATTAAATTATACACTAAAGTTTTTATTTATTATAATAAATTTTATTTTTACATTAAATTATTTATGCATTTTTTTATATATAAAAATTTTTATAAGTTTATTAACAACTACTGGTTTTTTTTCTCCTAAAAATAGAAATACGTGAAATATTTTGTCGAAAAACAAATCTACCGATTAAGACTTGAAAAAGCTAATTAAATTTTTCATCAGCTCGATAATTTTGGGGTTTCTAGTGACATTTAAAATAAAATTAAAAAAAATATATATTTATTTTTAATGAC
Organism: Cochliomyia hominivorax; assembly: GCA_004302925.2. NCBI lineage: Eukaryota > Metazoa > Arthropoda > Insecta > Diptera > Calliphoridae > Cochliomyia > Cochliomyia hominivorax. The sequence continues at coordinate 34,630,989 of PYHX02000495.1, read as the reverse complement.
CATAAACAGTTGTTTTTTTGTTTTTGTTTTAAATAATTTTTTAATTTTTAATGTTTTAAATCGTGACAAATTTATGGATTTTGCATAAATTTGTATAATTTTATAGTTTTTCAGTATTTTGATAGCATTAAACTCAATTAGTGATGTCATAGGATTTTACTAATTTAATCCCATATTTGTAATAAACACGGAAGTGGTAACCCACCTAAATGACTTTACAGTAACCTGTTTATTAATTATAATTTTCAGAAGCGAAAAGAGATGTCTGTCCTGACTTCTGGAATAGTCTGAATATTGAAATTTTTATTAATTAATAAATTAAATATAAATATTTTATATAATTTTTTCTTATTAAATAATTTCAATATTTTAAATATTTTTTTGATGTATATTTATAGCTCTACATTAGAGGGGTTCGAAAAAAAAGTTGTGTCAATCATCCCTCTGGAATGAAAGAATAATTGATGCCAGTTTCAGAAATGCAAAAATTACAATTTTTTCCAATTCCCAAAATACAGCACTTTTTGTTTTGCCATAAGTCCGATCGGAAAAAATTTTATATTATTTTCTATGATTTAAAATGTCTTAGGGCTCGAAAAAACTGAATGGTAAATAGTTTTAGTGTCTTGACGAAGTTGTAGAATAGTAGGACCATGAGAGCTGTCTTCTTAAAGTCTTATGCTTGTAGACATAAACCAAAGCCATAGTTTCTTGGTTGCAATGGTTCGATTTAATGGATTTTAAGTAAAAAAAAAATAAAGAAATATTGACTGCACCCATAGCAACGATTTCCGAAAATTAAAAAATATTAAAAATTATTTTTAAATTTTTTCTTATATCTATATTCAGCCGATATCCGGCTGCAAAAATGTTTAATAAAATTTTTTTAGAACGATTCATGTATATCTCGATGAATTCTAAAAAGCATAACTTTTTTCAATTCCGGTTTTATGGTTTGAGAAACGATGTCAAAAATTTCAGTTTTATGATTAAACAGATCGAATTTAGTAAACTCTGGTTCTCCCAAATTTTAAGTTTTTGAAATCTTTATGTTAATACATATAATATATCAACTATTTTTAATTTCTGTCCTTCAATAAGGCCTTTCAGTATCATTGCATTACAATAAGTATCTGGAAACTTTTAGTTTTCTTTAAGCTTGGAAGCTTGGGATATTGGAATCTGTTTTGGTTTGGTTTGGAAAAAAGTCGTTGCCAGATGATTAAAAACACATTTGGGTTTTCGAAATTGCAATTTGTTTTAATATCACTCAAAATTTTTACAACAAATCGAGATGGTATAGATTTAGCTCTAGAGGGCTTTTACAAAAATATATAAATTTTATATGGTTTTTAGAAATATAAGAAAAGTTCAATTTGATATCATTTATTCGTGAACTGAATCTCTTTTATTTGCAAATAAAAAATCATTTTTTTTTTAAGTAAGAAAATTGAACAAGATCGGGGCGATAATTTTTGATATATATAAAACATTAAAATCTTGCACAAAAAAGAAAGTTGAAAATTGAAATCCAAATAACTCGAAAACTCTTAAGGTCCAAAGTCAAAAAGTTATAATTAAGCACTCATCTGCTTTCATTGTGTTAAATTTATGCAAATCGATCTCGCCTATAAAAATTAAAGGATTAAGTATTCTCTATGAAAGACCCCAAAGGGTGTTCTTGAAGTTCGATAATACTTACTATTTTATTTAACTTTTTATTTTATTTAACTGATTAATTAGTGTTGCACAGTGGTTCCTAAATGTTTTCAATTCCATAACTCCTGAAAAGAGCTAAAAACTTATGCTCTTCCAAACCAGTCTAGATATAATTTCAAAAAAATATGTTAAAGGTTATAAAGTTATTCAACATTATTTAAAGACATGAATATAAAATATTCCTAGTTTTTCATTCCGAAATTCCAAAATTCCAATCCGGGAAAACTTATTTAAAAAATTCACTTTTTTCAATAAATTGCTCATCCTGGAGTTGTAAGAGGCTTGGCCCATTACAGATTTTTTGAGTGGGAAGTTAGTAAATGAAGCTTCTTTTGGCGATTCTAGATTTAACATTTTTGCTCCTCGAAAAACTTAAAAAAATACTTGAAAATTAACGAAATTCCGATAGGGTTTGCGGGGAAACTACTCCCGCTAATGTCCCTGGTGTGTTTTATATGTATTTGCATTAAAAATTCATTCAGAATTGAAAAAAGAATTGAATAGTACAAAATGAAATAGTTAATGTTAAAGTTACCACCTTTTTGGAAAAATTCAGAAAAAATCAAAAAAGAAGATTAATTGACTCCACACCGGTGTATGATTCTTAAACAAAAATTATTTGGAATTTCGTACAGAATCTCGATAATATTTAGGATTTTTTGGGCCCGAATAGAGCCCAGCTAGTTAAAAAAGAACTCAAAAATCAGTCCAAAAATATGTCAAAATTTTAGTTTGTCTTAATATCTCTTAAACTTCAATTTATTATAAGTAAACAAACTGTTTGCGATATTTTAAAACAAATTGTCATGCCCGAAGTGACCAATCTTTGAGATCCACTTACCGACCACGGTTGCCATAAGAAACATATTCTTCTCCAATTCAAATTACTTCAAGAATTTCAATAGTACGAAGTTACAGAATTATTTCCAAAAAAATGCATTTCGGGACCACTGTACGTTGACAGATATTTTTTTTAATTTTTGCATAAAGATTTACGTTTTATTGTTTTAATTTCCTCTACCTGAACTAAACTCCTTTTGTTAAATTGTCATTGTTATTGTTAAAATTTTATTATTTCAATAATTTATGACTTTTAATTTAATTTTGAAACAAAACACCCATTTTTGTTAGTATTTAAGTGAAATTTGTATGACATAAATGGACCCAGGTCAAGTGTATTGTTATACACATACACATATACATTAATAGATTTATTCATTTATTGTTATTTTAATAAGAAACAAAACGTTATAAATTGATTAAACAAATAAAAATTTAAATATTTTTTTTAAACAAAACTCAAAACTGAATAAAATTTATAAAAAAATGCAATTTTAACCTAAATTTTATAGAATAATAAAGTTAATGAATTAGAGGATTATTAATTGGATATAACAAACAACGATTCATTATCAACTTGATATAAGATTATTTTATTTAATAATTTAATTTATGCGAATTTAATGTTTTTAAGTGGATGATTTGCAAGGTACGGTTTTTAACTCTTTTTATATTCTTCAAATGATCGGATCTTTCAAAGAGTTTGATTTTCAATTTAAAAAAAGAGTATAATTTTTTTTAACGCTCTTTGAATTCTTAAAAAGTGACAAAAATTAAAAAGGATAAAAATAAAAAAAGAGCAAAATCCACAAAAAGATTTTTTAAATGAAGAATTCGCACAAATAGTTTTGAAATCATCTGTAAGAGTGAAAAATGTTTTTTATTATGCTGAAAAATTGATGTTTGTATGTTAAAAAACCTTTGAATGAATAAACAAACGTACTCACATATTAAGGTGTTTTTTTTTCGTATGAGTTTTTGTGTGTTTTGTTATTCCATTTTTTAAGTATAAAACAACAACAGTAAATTTTATTACAACAAAAACATTTTTGTGTGCTTGCAAGTACATTTTTGTTTTCTTTTCTGTTTTTGTTTCTTAATAACTATTTCGAAATTTTGAGGAGTAAAGAAATAAATATCTTTCTTTTTACTCTTAGCTAAAAGAAGAGTAAATTATTCTTTTTAGATTTTGCATTGAGCAAAAAAATAAACCTTAAAAGTTTAGTAGACAAATAAAGAGTTTTATTTTTTTAATCTCCTCAAAGAAGAGTAAAAATAAAGATCACTTGAAAATAAAGATTTTGCTCCATGTGTTTCTCTACTCTGATAATTTGTTTTTATAGCAAAAACACGAAAAATAGAGGTGTTTCGTTACTTCATTATTAATACCTCCCTCCGCAAACAAATGACCTTAATGAAGTGATTTTTGTTTGTTTGTTTGTTTGAAGAGCAAAAAATCGATTTAAACACTTGTTACGACCTCTAACAGATGTTTGATAGGCAAAAAAAGAATTAAAAAATTATGACTGGAGGGTTTAAGATTTTTTTCATTATAAATCAATTGAAATTATTAAAGTTGGAGTTATAAATATAAAATAAATTAAATATTCATTTTTGAATAATTTTGAATTTTATATATACTTTCCATGAACAAATTATGTAACAACTCCAAAATTTTTGAAGAATGTAAAATAATTTAACGGTTATTTAGATCAGCTAAAAACTTGTAATTCTTCAAATTTCATTTAAAAATAAGTAAGAATGACCTCCACAATTTATATATCATTATATCGTCCCCTAATTCAAAATTACGTAGTCTATAAAGAAATAAATTTCCTATATCATCGCTTTTTAGGGGAATACCACCCCCATACCCATATCGCTTATTTTGCAATAATGTGTTGTCAAAGCGCCATGCATGTGCCAAATTATGTGAGATTTGCTGTATTAATTTCTGTATATATGTTATAGAGATATATGATATTTAATATTCCGTAAGTAAGAGGGATAACACTCCCCCGTGCTTATCCAATATCGTGTCAAATGACATAACAAATACTTTTATAACGACCCTCCTAGAATTTGCTTTTCTGATTTATGATGAAGGGTAAAGTACATTATTTCATTTGGGAAAGGGGAGAAGGTTTATATCGAAGATAGATGAAATGATGGACCGAACTTCTTACGTTTTCAAATGTCTTTTGATTGAATTAGAAAACACTACACAAGTGATTATTGTTAATAAGAGATCATCAAGAGATATCAACTTTATAAGCAGTGATTTACAAAGGATCTATCGATGACCTAAAATTGGGAGAATATAAAGTACCATTTCTTTTTTCAAAGCACTTTAGAATTTGTCATTTCGATTCCGAATAATTATGTCGAATTTTTGAGGTAAAGAATAAATTGAAACAATTTCAAATGCCTTCGTTTTAGATGAAACGTATACCAGAAGGACATAATGATATATAAATCTTTTAAATAAATCACCTTTCGAACAGGTCCTATTTAATAGTCTGTCACGAATTAAGTCACCGTGATCCCATTTAATACCGAGCATTACCAAGACATCACACAGTGGGATATATTTTGAAGTTGATCTGAAGGCGATCAAGTGCCTAAGTGAACATCTCGAGTATGTTGATTTTTATATAAAAAGTCCTTTTAAAATACGTTTACACGAATTGTTTTTCCATAGTTTTTTAAGTCTGCAAGTTTCATTTAGGTTCCCTCAAAAAACTATACATAAATTATACATGGTATTGAGACCGTTAAAATATATAATATTCTTAAATCGAAACTTTGAAAAAAAATCAATTGAATGCTACACGCGGAGAAATTTCATTATTCTAATATGTTCAACGCAACACTAATATATTTGTTACAAACATTTATTGTTATAACCAACATATCAATTATTGAATTAAATTTATTTTGAGAAAAATGTTGATGCTGCAATAAAATAATTAATAAAAACTAATAAATATATTAGTCGTGATATGTTCAACTGACCAACATATTATTGTTCACAAAAATAGTTACAACAAATCTATTGTTATGAAATCAAAATATTATTATAAAATTTTACAAATAAACATTATGGTTTTCTGACAATCATATTATGGTCAATAATATGGGTATATAAACACTAACAATCATAATATGGATATTGAAATTATGTGGAGGCACAACCATGTGCTGGTTTATTTGAAAATATTCCACTACTATAGCTAAACATAATATGTTGCCTCCCGATTAAGTTTATCACAACCATATTATTTTTCCCTGCGTGTAAATACTTGTGTTGAAGTTTATATCTTGGCTAAAAATCATACCTCAACTATGCCTCCTCCAGCCAAATTTGTTTGACCAGATAGAGGCCAGTGCTCTTTCAAATAAACTCGTTAGTAACTCAGCCTAACGGTGTGAAAATTTATTAAGATTTCGATAGCACTTCGAAAGTTAAAGAAATATTTTCAAGAAAACTCGATTTGGACTTGCGCTACAGTACAGCCTTTTTATTGAGTTCAATCATTTTAAAATCTGTTCTGAGGATTTCAACATTTTAATAAAATCTTTGTTTAAGAAATTAAAAAAAAAATAGTTTCATTCTAAACAACAAAAATTTAAATGATTAAACCTTTTAATGAAACCATTAATTAATTCTTTTAGAAAATATTTGAATAAATATTTCATCAAAGTATTAGGTAAACAGTTTTATAGATTTTCCCTTTAGAAATTTTAATGACTGAAATAATCTTTATATATTAAATATATTGAAATATACACACACACACACACTCAAATAACCTTACCACAAAAGACACACTAATACTTAAGCTTAAATACAAATACATAAACAGCAAACAAAGTAGCAAAAATAAAAACAAAGAAGTAAAAATGTTATAGTCGGTCAAGCCCGACTATGTAATACCCTACACCACAATATACATTACAAATGAAAGTTACAAAAAATTAATGAACGATTCTTGTATAACTGGATCATCTGATTTATGCTTACGTGTGCAGTACATTATGATGACTCTAACATTTGCAGGAAATTTATACGCTTTAAAATGAATTTTCCTGGGGGTCTTATATGGGAGCAAGAAGAAATTTTGGACAATTATGGATTTTAATCTTAATTTGATCAATTGTTATTACAAACCAACGTTTATGTGAGATTTATGCCCTTCAACGTGAGAAGGAATGGACCGACTATCGCTTAATTAAGCACATCGTTTTAGAATATCATCAGGCTTATTTTTGCAAAATTTCCATTGCCTGTACTTGCTGAAGGTCATTTGTATGAGAGGTACATGAAATACTAAACCGAAGAGGCCTCATTCCTGAATGTCATTTGTATCAGTGGTACATGAAATATTAAACCGAAGAGGCTTCGTCCTTTGGCCAAAATATTAACTCATACCATCGACCTGTAGACATCATTAAATCAACTCAGAAAGTGATTTTGAATCGAACTTAATTTTTTCCGTATTTCACCAACAGCAGCGCAAACGCATAACACCCAAACCACCTTCGGTGGTGTAGCGTATAAAACAAGAAACAGGAAAATCCTTACTATTGAAATCCCAGTAAATGATAAATGATACAAAATAACTAATACATACAGAAATACTTATAAATAAAATAAATATATTTCGAATTTATATTTTTTTGTTGGTTAAAAATATGAATAAAAGAAGCTGTTATGTAAATACTCAGGTGTATAGATGTATATTTGTTGTTGTTTTTATATGTTTATATAATATTTAATAAGAACTGTAAATGTGTCCTTAAAATCCCTTTGTAAAGACTTAAATGCAAAAAGCAAAAACATAAATAAGAGTAACAAGGTTGAGGTAACAAAAAAGAAGCTTCACAAAATCATTAATTATAAAAGAAAAGAAAAACTTTTTTTGGTTACGTTTTACATTATACTTCTATTCTTTTATTGTTGTTTTCTATAAAGAAAGAAGTCTTAAATTCAAGAAAGCAATATTTGTTAAGAGAAGAGTAACGTTATAAAGCAAATGCCTACTGTTCATTTCCGTTTTCCGGTGTTAAGAGTAAAAGTAAATGTAAACAATTACAAGTTATGCTTTTGTTGTTTTAAAGTTTTCTTTTAAGTATATTTGTTTTTATAGTTGTTGTTGTTGTTTTTATTATATAAATTAATAAAACTTAAACATCATCAACACTTTTCAAATATCAGTAAAATCTATAAAGGACATCAAGTTGCTTAAAGAAAACTTTTTTAGTTGTTGTTTATCCTGTAAGTTGTTGTAACATTCAACCATTATTATTATAATTTATGCGTTAATAACTGTGACTGTTAAAGTTTTACTTATCATTTATTTTTTGGTTACACCCAATATTTGTTTATTTTGGTTGATTTCTCTTTAACACTTAAAATGGGGAACACGGAAAACTCAGGTGTCTTCTCCTGGCATTTTATTATTAATATTTTATTCATCTTTTGTTTTTCTTTAAGTCAATACAGTGGTGAAGACACTAATAACAAGTTAGAATGCTATTAACATTATGTTAAGTATCGTTATGTACAGGTTCTCAAAGGTTGCCTCAAATATCGTTCTATATCTTTTGATATATTGAACCGAACTATAACATATATTCAGGCCAAATTTCATTAAGCTCTGTCAATAATTGTACATGTGAGTGTGCCAAAAACAGACAGACATACCTTAATTGCCTCAGATTTGAATTTGCAGCAATTATATATGTATTATGGGGTCGGAGATGATTCGTTCTTATGCTTACACACGGGGTGATAAAGGATTTAAAGGAGGCGTATTAATAATATCAAACTGTTAGTCTAAATCAATTTTTATTTTGATTAAAAAAAAATCATAAATTCATTACTGAAGTAAAACACTGATGCATATTCCTATAAATGAATTTATTATTTTTCTCAAATATTGTTTTATCTCTGTTGTTCTGAGTGCCTTATTGCCTTATTCCTATGTGCTTTATTCAGGCCATCAAATGTGACTGATGCAACTTTATGTGGAATATTTCTATAAACGCAGACATGACATGACACTAGAATTTTCTAATTTAATGCAAAAATTTCAAAACTTTTAAGGACGATCAGGGAAACTTCTCTGTCCTATTAAGAAGGTATTCAAATTTATTTTTTCATGACTAAGAATGTTCCAACGGAGAAATTGAACGTAAAATTGAACGTTCCGAAAGTGTTGTACGTAATTTATTTAAAATAGGACAGAATTATTATTAGGAAACCTTCCAGGGAAACAAAAAAATTAATTAACAAAGAGATGAAGGAGCCAGAGTGTAATCCAAAACAAAATCGTCTTCACATTTCGGCGGTGGTAGTGTATGGTTTGGGCAGCATTTGCTGCACTTGGGAAATGTAAAATTTTTTTGTTCCAACGAAAATCATTAACACAATTGAAAATGAATCGTTGGAAGTGGTTCTTCTCTCCTTTATAGGTGAAAATTGCATATTCGGCAAAATAATTCTGCGGTACATGTTTTAAAGCAGTCTTTTTCTTGTTTAAAAGAACACAGCATACTTCTGTTGGACTGGCCGGCTTGCAGACCTAATTTTAACCCAATAGAGAAGTTGTGGGGATGTATGTCAAAAACGAAAGCATATTGAGTTAAAACTTAAAATATGAAAGTTTGGAAGGAAATTGAACTTAACAATAATTTTCAACTTAATTTTGTTGAACTCGAGACCAGGATTTGCCGACAAAATCTATCCAAATTGACTTGCCTTTTACAACAACTAAATATTTTTTTGTTAGGTTCTCAAATCGCATATTTTTAAATGATCCTAATATATACATACAGAAAAAACATGAAGTAAAATCAACATTAAACATGATTGATTTAAGATTAAATACATTTCTTCATTTAGTTCAGAATCTTTCGATATTAATATATAAAATTATACAACGATAAATTTTTAAAATAACTTTTCAGTAGTAAAATTTCAAGAAACTGTATCTTCAGTGAAACAATGTTAAATTAACATTTGTTTTCTATGAAGCAAAATCATAACTGAAAAAAAATTAAATTATTTATATTTTAATTAATTTTACATTGATTTTTTCTCTGTGTAGCTAAATATGTAAGTTAAACTAGTAACAACTCTTTTAATATTATTTTGGGTATTTTGTATGGAAAATTAGGAATTTTTTTTAATTCCTTGATTCGTGGACGGGACACCAAATAAAAATTTCAAAAAATACCGTTTTTTCTTTCAATTTTATTAAAGTCTGTTTTTTGATTTTTTTCTTATTTCCATCAATTTGTCCCACTGTTCATCCGTAGTTTATTATTTTGGCGATCACAATTTTTCTTGGTAATTTTTTCTTAACTAAATATTTTTGTTTTCTTTAAAGCTTTTCAAGTTTTGCTAAACAATAATAATAAATTATGATTCATTAATCATATTTATGATTTATTGTTGTTAATAATAAATAAAAGTCTCAATCATAAATTATAGAATTTGATTTTAATAAAATATTTCTGTTTTTGAAAAAAATGTCAAATAAAAATGCAAAATTAAAGAATCTTCATATATCGGAAGCAGCTAATGCGATATGAATACGAAAAGTGGCATTTTAGATGGAAGCTTTTGTTTATTAATCAATTAATTAATTAATATATTGTTTAATTGATTTCAAAATGAATTAACTGTTGAAACAAAGTCGTTATCCACAGTGTTTTATATGAAAAATTAAATTGCAATAAATTTTCGGAACGTAGATTTCGATTTCATTGAAATTTTTATGGCGATAGTTGTGGTTCAGGTGAATGTTATTTTTTTATCTTATAAACCTAACGCGCGTGGATCTATAGACACCTCACTTCGTGTATTTTTACTTCTCTTATTCACCGCGTCATCAATCGATGAAATAAAGAAAAAAAACAAATAAGAATGTATATTCTGTTAAGCCCAACTATCTAATACCCTACACCACTTCTTCGGTTAAAAATGGTAGTCACAAAAAATTAATGAACGACCCTCGTATAATTTGATTTTCTAAATTATTCTTAAGTGTGTAGAACATTATAGTGACTTTGAAGATTTATATAAAATTTATGCGTTTTAAAATGAATTTTTCTGAGAAGAGGACTTATATTCGGGCTATCGAAAATAATGAACCGTATAATTTTGCACATAGTTTTTTACCTATAATTATCTTAATTTGAACAATTATTACAACGCCAATGTAAATGTGAGATTTTTGCCACTTAAAAGGTTTGTAAGGGACCTATGACAAATAATGGACCGATCCTCGCATATTCTGACACATCGCTTAAGAAAAATATGGAACTTGCTGGTGCCAAATTTAAAATCCCATTCCAGGAAGAACATTTGTACCAAATATGGCCAAATTTAATAGGCTTCGTCTTATTAAAATAATAACATATTTAGAAATTGCGACTTGTAGACAACGTTTACATGGGCCCAACCGGACTGACAAATAGATGGACAAATAGACGGCATCGTTAAATCAACTCTGAAATTGATTCAGAGTCGAACGTTCTTGGAATTTGTGCTTGTTACAAACTTTAGCACAAATTCCAACCACCTACGTTGGTGTAGGGTATAAAAACTTTTGGATATTTTTAGAAAATTTATTTGGCACAAAATATGTTTTAAAGATAAAAGCAAGTAGAGGTAAAAAAGGTTAAGACCGACTATATAATATCCTTGTAGCATTTGACTTTATGATCGTATAAAACATATTTATTGAAAATATTTACAACATTTAAAATTTCTGGAATTTGGGGTTACATGAGGATCATCAGACCATTGTTTTAGACGTAACATGTCAGCAACCATTAGACCGAATTTCTGTACAACAAACAAGAATACCGAACCTATAGTACCCTCCACCACGACCAATTTTGAAATAATTGTTGCAACACACAGACAAAAACTTGAAGTAAAATCTACATTGAACGTAGTTGATTTTAGACATTGTAATTTTTTCCATTCAATTTAAATTAGACATTTTTAAATTTGTGGTGAAATAAACTTTCGATATTAATGTATAAAATTATACAACAATAATTTTTTATAATTATGTTTTTGTTGTAAAATTTCAGAAAAGAAAAACTGCTTTCATTGTGGAACAATATTGAATTAAAATTTTTCATCTATGAAACTTAATTTAATATCAAGTTATGAGTTATTTTCTACTAAATCGATTTAGCCGGTTTTAATTGTAAACTTTTTAGGAAAAATACAACAACTTTTTCAGGTCAAAGTATAAAGTAACAGACTTTTCAAATTTTCATATTAAAATGTTAATTCTTTTTCAACCAAAAGTATGAAAACTTATTAATAAAACTTTCTTTTATAACAAAACTAATTAACATTAATAAAGTATGACTAATTTTGGTATAATTTGTAAATTGAAAATAAATTATTTTTAGTTAATTATAAACACGTTTAATGAATTAGTGTTTAGGGAAAAACCCAAAATACCTGGTAAATAATGAAACTTTGATTAAAGCTGATTACAGAGATAAAGATAAAGTTTATTTTTGAAAGGACATTTTCAGGTTTTAATGTTGTAATTATCGTATGAATATTGATAAATTAAATACTTTAACAGCAAATCGTCGAGGATTTTTGGTATTGAATTTTTATTTCCGCTTTTGTTTTTAATTTTTCAAAATTAATTAATTTCTATTATATTCCAGAAATCGTCATACAGTCCTACTGCATCCTTTATAGTATCTTTACCATACACAAGGGGAACATTTGTGAGCAATCACTGTTTGGAATTCTCTGTTTCTTTCCAATACATTTGGAAGCGATAAAGTGAATTCTTAACAAAAAAGTAACCTGCAAATTCCAAAATTTTTTTTAATTCCCAAATAAGGGTTTCTGTTATACCTTTCCAAACGACATTTTAAAACATATCAAGTTTTATAAAATATGCCATGTTTTTTTTTTAAATTCCAGCTTCGCAAATTGAGGAATTAAGCCCTCAATTGTAGTGTTATGAGAAAAAGATCGAATTCGTGAAATACCTTTTCTTTCATATTTTAAGAGTCCTAATACTTTTTTAAATTTAAATAAACTTCGTAATGATATCTTTCAAAAAAAATTACATGAGATATATATCATGTTATTATTTCTTTTAATCTGAAAAATCGTAGTTTTTCGAAAATTTAATATCAAACAGTTTCAATTTTTGATTTCACGCAGATACTTTCAAAACGTTTCTCTTTGCTACATTTGATCATCTGCTTTTAATAAAATAAAAAATATTGGAAAATCGGAAAAATGTGGAACCGTTTTAGCATAAAACCTTTGCGAGGTAGGTCAAAACTTCATCTATTTATATAAAATAGAATGTATGCCTTAATGTATGTATGTTTATATGTATGTATGTATGTATGTATGTATGTATGTATGTATGTATGTATGTATCTATGCATGTATGTATGTATATGTTTGTATGTATGTATGTATGTATGTATGTATGTATGTATGTATGTATGTATGTATGTATGTATGTATGCAAGATTGTATGTATGTATATGCTTGTATGTATGTATACATGTATGATTGTATGTATGTATGTATGTATGTATGTATGTATGTATGTATGTATGTATGTATGTATGTATGTATGTATATGTATGTATGTATGTATGTATGTATGTATGTATGTATGTATGTATGTATGTATGTATGTATGTATGTATGTACGTATGTATATGTGTATGTATATATGTATGTATGTATGTATGTATGTATGTATGTATGTATGTATGTATGTATGTAACGTATAGACTCTAAAACGGCTGGGTCAATTTTGAAAAAATGTTCACAACATAGTTATAAAAAATTCCGATAGGACCAGGGTGAGGGGTACCCCCATATAAAGAAAATATTGATTATACAATATCTAAAGAACTATAATAGCGAGACTTCTTAAATTTGGTCCCAACTATTTTCACAAAAAAATGTTTTTCTGGCAAAAACTTAGGAATGATAACACCATGTGGAGGGATATCACCCATACAAAGCAAAAATGTTTGTAGTAAAACTAAGTTTGCTTCCATTATTTGACCTGCCGCCTCTTCCAAGAATATCATTTTAAGCTCATAAAGCTCTTAAGTAAATCCCAATTTTATTGAAATTCAGCACTGATATTTTCCTGACTATTTTATACACATATTATTATTTTTTAACCAATATCGGTCCATATTTTACAACAGCTCCCATATAAAGCCCTTTCAGGAAAATGGTTTTGATTTTTATTATGAAACAAAATTATTGAAAATCGTCATAATTATTATTTTTTTTGTTGTTCTGAATACATGTGTTAGTACTTTGGCATATATCGGTCCATATTTTGCTATAGCTTTCATTTTAGATATAATTCCTGAATATAGTTTTAAGCTTTTAAAAAATTCCGGAAAATTATTTTTCTAAGTGTCTTAAATATATGTTATTAATTAGACCAATATCAGTCTATATTTGGTTATTGCTGCTATATAAGGCTTCCATGATGTAGTTGTGGAGGGTATTCAAGATTCAGCTTAACCGAATATAGAAGTCACAAGTTGTAGAATTAAAGTTAACAGATTTTAAAATTACTATTTGTCAGTTTTGTAAAACTATATAATGGATTCTTTTAGTATGTAAGATAACTTATTCTGGCTTGTCACCAAAACCTGCTGGGTGTAGATAATTTCGATTTTTATATTTTTGTAAAATTTAAGGGATTTAAAAAATAAAGTTAAGATTAACTCAGATTTATTTCTCAACTTAAAACACAATTGTAGTTGTTTCTTTAACTGACTGAGGGTGAAATGCGAATGTGTTGGTTGTCATATTAAATCAGTGAAGTATGAATATAAATACAGTAGTAGAGATAATAATAAGTACACTTTGATTAAAGTTAAATAAGTTAAATAAAAATTTAAGAAAATCTAAAAATTTTGATTTGATAAACTTCTGGATTATTTGGAAAATAATTTCTTATTTATAGTTATAATCCCACATCCCATAATGATTCCCATTTAAATGTTTATTTCTATTTTGACTATTTCTTATGATTTCTTGTTTGATTGTTTTATTGCCAAGTTAATATGAAAAATGGAAGAATGAAAGAAAAGTTTTTATTTAAATTGTATAAAACCACATATGATGATTTCCTTTTTGGAAATATATAGTTTATTTTTGTATCTTTCATTTCAGTCATTTCAATCTTTTCTCTCTACATACTCCGACAGCCATTTGAAAATCTCAGACATTTTTAAGACTTATAAAAGAAAGTATAAAGATGAAAAATACATTTCAAAAAAACTATATACTAAGTTTTTCCATTTTCCTCGTCTTATTGGTAAGGAGTGAGATCGAAAAATTCTTAACATACATGTATGTTAATAACAATGAAACCACCAGGCTTTTAGTTTCAATTTGTTTTATTTGATTGAAGTTATATTTACAATTTAAAATAACTTCTTTTAACAAAAGCCCAATATTTCTCCACTGGCCTTAGCTTTGGGCAGTTTGGAGGATTTGCCTCTATTTTCTTCAAAATTCCTGTTAATAACCTTTTAAGACTTAAACATGTTTTATATGTTTTTAAACATGTTTAAACAAAAACTAAATTATATAATTTTGAAAACCGTGATATAAGAATTTTTCGATCTCACCCCCTAACTATAGTTGTATGTGTGTATGGATTTTCATTATTATGAAAACGACTATTTTGCATGTAATAAAAAGAAAGTGGAAGAAAAGGAGAAGCAAACTCTTGTGTTAAGAAAATTGTGCTTTTTATACCCTGCACCAACACAGGTGGTGGGGGTATTTGTTTGCCTTTGTTTGTAACGGGCAGAAAAAAAGTTCAATTACCACTTTTAAGCATGTCCGTCCGACTGGCTGTCCATTCAAAGCTTGTTCGCATGAATTTGTACCTTCATGAATTTGTACTAATATTTTGGCTCCAGGACGATGCGTATTCAAATTGATGATGATCGATACATTACTTCATATAAGCTCCATACAAATGTCCCCTGGAATGGGGTTTCAAGTCCGTAAAATTTCTAAATATCCAAATTTTGCAAAAATAAGTCTTATTATGAAAAGATGTGCTTATTTATCGACCCATTACTTCTTATAGGTCACATACACCCACCTCACAAAATATCACTTCGAAACTCACAGATCGCATATATTTGTAAGTATTGTACAAATATTTATTCAAATATAAGTGCGAAATTATAAGATCCATAATTTTTTCTAACTCCCATATGACCCTCCAGAAAAAAGTCCATTAATTTCTTATAAAATTTAGTATCATAACAATTTATTGGACACATAAATAAGAAAAGCAAATAATACCTGATCCGTTCATAAATTTTTCGTAGCAGTCATTTGCAACTAAACATGTGGTGTAGGGCATTACATAATCGCGCTTGATCGACTATAACATTCTTGCTTGTTTTTTCTTTAGAAATAAAATTTTCATTTCAAAGTTAACAGCAAATAAATTTCATAAGGAAAAAGCATAAAATTGATATTCTAGAGAAAAAGTAATAATATTACAGTCATAGCAACACACACACATATATACATGGAAACATATATACATATATGTATGTGTGTATGCATGTGTTAACATATTAAAATGTTAGACTGTTTTATCTTTTATCAGCTAAAGAAAATATTTTAAGGGAAAAATGAATACAAAACAACAATAACAACAACAATTGTATTTGTAATTTCAATTTAAAAGATAATTTTCATATGATGATTTTAATGCGACCAAAACTGTCAACAAAAATTTGTTATTTTCATTTTTATTATTTTGTTATTTTTTTGGGGTTTAACTTTGAAAATGAGATGAATCTAAATAAATGATGATGGACTTAGTATTTTAAAAAAGCATAAAATAACGCTTAATATTTCAAACATTTATAAGGATTAAATCTTGTGGATATGACGAATTTGGGAATTTTGGTTTGTGGAGTTAAATAATTTTATTTTTCAAGATAGAAATTTAATACTTAAGTGAAATAAAAAAACACTTATATGAAATTAAAAATATTATAGAAGATATACGTGCTCTATACAAGAAAAAAGCCTTAAGTTTCCCCACATCGGATCAGATTTTCTTGGAGCGGAATTTAAAGTTTTCAAAAAATATATGTAACAAGTAAGAATTCCATTCCGTCCACCACAAATGTGTGTGAAATAAAATACGATATATTTTGTACATACACACTCACACATACACCCACACATTCACACTTACACTTTCAACATATACAATATATAAACATTTTTCTTAAATAAAACATTGAACACTTAATGAGTCATAAAATAAGTTATATTTTTGGCTATAACTTTTTTTCGATTTGACCGATTTTGACAATTTTTGGAATGGCAATGAAGTATATATAACTTAAATTATGAACAAATTTTATCAATAATTTTAAATTAAAATTTTACGAAATTTCTTTATTTGAACTTAGAGATTTCCTCAGATATCGGTTTATGTCTTTTAATATATTGAACCGATTTTGCTAGTTTTAAATGAGAATCCCCTCAGGGCTATAAAAATACTGAGTCAACTTTGCGTTGAGCTCTGCCAATTATTGTAGATGTGAGCATGCCAACGACAGACAGACAGACGGTCAGTCAAATAGACAGGCAGACAGACGGACATAGCTAAATCGACTCAGATTTTCATTTGATACAAAAATATATACATTATAACAATTGCATAATAGTTTTTACCGAAAAGACTAAGGATATAAGTAAGAAAGCTATTCGACTATATCGAATCTTTAATACCCTCCACCACGATAAATTTAGAAATAATTGTAGGGACTTATTTAATATTTCGGTTGTTTATGCTCTATCTAAAAACTATCGAGTCAAAAATATTTTGCTATTATTACTTCAATAAATTTTCTGTAACATTTTCAGTTCATAATATCACATTTCAAATTGTGCCCTTTCCCAAATTTTGTTAGTCTGTAATATTTAGTGAATACCTGCCAAACTGCAAAAATTAACTTAAAAAGTTTCAGAGAAAAGCGATATAAATGGGGGATACTATTTTCTTATGAACAATCTATAAATATTCTAGCCTATAATAAAGTACTGAAGAGCTATCGATGTGCCAAATTATGTGAGATTTCCTGTATTAATATATCCAATATTAAGTCTATGTTTTGTAAGGGGGATACGACCCACCCCCTCATGTCCTATGCAAAATTTTTTCACTTAAGCCAATATCAAAAGATTCCTTCTTAGCGTTTTACACATGTAATGACAACCTTAATATACCCTCATCTCTACATGTGGTAAATGGTAATTATCTACTATTTAAAGATTTAAAACAGTTAAAGTCTTCCAATTTCATCATAAGTAATCTACATAGAAATGAGTAGAATTACTAACTGACGGATCATCATCCCACAGCCTTAAAGACTGAATCTAGAAACACAAAATTTTAACTGTTTCCAAAAATCAACTAAGGAGATATTTTTTAAAATTTTAAGTTTAAAATGGGTAAACGAAATGTATGTATTAAGAAGTAAGTATGTTGTAGTCGGTGAGGTCCGACTATGTAGGATCTGGGGATAAGATGACCCAATATAATTCATTTATTTACTGTAAAACTTCTTTTTTCCTGAAATCCCTATGATAGGCAAAGCGAAGCTCACCAAGTATTTCCTTATTTTTGATAAATATTTTAAAATATTGAATTTTCAGTGAAATATTGAATTTTCAGTGAAAATTAGAATTTTTAGAATTTTTAGCGAAAATTTGAATTTTTAGTGAAAATTAAATTTTTAGTGAAAATTTGAACTTTTTGTGAAAATTTGAATTTTAAGTGAAAATTTGAATTTTTTGTGAAAATTTGAATTTTAAGTGAAAATTTGAATTTTTTTGTGAAAATTTGAATTTTTTGTGAAAATTTACATTTTTAGTGAAAATTTGCATTTTTAGTGAAAATTTGCATGTTTAGTGAAAATTTGCATTTTTAGTGAAAATTTGCATGTTTAGTGAAAATTTGCATTTTTAATGAAAATTTGAATTTTTAGTGAAAATTTGAATTTTTAGCGAAAATTTGAATTTTTAGTGAAAATTTGAATTTATAGTGAAAATTTGCATTTTTAGTGAAAATTTGCATTTTTAGTGAAAATTTGAATTTTTAGCGAAAATTTGAATTTTTAGTGAAAATTTGAATTTTTAGTGAAATTTGAGTTTTTAGTGAAAATTTGAATTTTTAGTGAAAATTTGAGTTTTTAGTGAAAATTTGAATTTTTAGTGAAAATTTGAGTTTTTAATGAAAATTTGAATTTTTAGCGAAAATTTGAATTTTTAGTGAAAATTTGAATTTTTAGTGAAAATTTGAATTTTTAGTGAAAATTTGAATTTTTAGTGAAAATTTGAATTTTTAGTGAAAATTTGAATTTTTAGTGAAAATTTGAATTTTTAGTGAAAATTTGAATTTTTAGTGAAAATTTGAATTTTTAGTGAAAATTTGAATTTTTAGTGAAAATTTGAATTTTCAGTGAAAATTTGAATTTTCAGTGAAAATTTGAATTTTCAGTGAAAATTTGAATTTTTTGTAAAAATTTTAATTTTTTGTGAAAATTGGAATTTTCAGTGAAAATTGGAATTTTCAGTGAAATTGGAATTTCAGTGAAAATTGGAATTTTCAGTGAAAATTGGAATTTTCAGTGAAAATTGGAATTTTCAGTGAAAATTGGAATTTTCAGTGAAAATTGGAATTTTCAGTGAAAATTGGAATTTTCAGTGAAAATTGGAATTTTCAGTGAAAATTGGAATTTTCAGTGAAAATTGGAATTTTCAGTGAAAATTGGAATTTTCAGTGAAAATTGGAATTTTCAGTGAAAATTGGAATTTTCAGTGAAAATTGGAATTTTCAGTGAAAATTTGATTTTTTGTGAAAATTTGAATTTTCAGTGAAAATTTGAAATTTTTTGTGAAAATTTGAATTTTCAGTGAAAATTTGAATTTTCAGTGAAAATTTGAATTTTCAGTGAAAATTTGAATTTTCAGTGAAAATTTGAATTTTTTGTGAAAATTTGAATTTTCAGTGAAAATTTGAATTTTTTTGTGAAAATTTGAATTTTTAGTGAAAATTTGAATTTTTTGTGAAAATTTGAATTTATTTGTGAAAATTTTATTTATTTAGTGAAACTTTTTTGAATTTTCAGTGAAAATTTGAATTTTCAGTGAAAATTTGAATTTTCAGTGAAAATTGGAATTTCAGTGAAAATTGGAATTTTCAGTGAAAATTGGAATTTTCAGTGAAAATTTGATTTTTTTGTGAAAATTTGAATTTTCAGTGAAAATTTGAAATTTTTTGTGAAAATTTGAATTTATTTGTGAAATTTTTATTTATTTAGTGAAACTTTTTTTGAATTTTCAGTGAAAATTTGAATTTTCAGTGAAAATTTGAATTTTCAGTGAAAATTTGAATTTTCAGTGAAAATTTGAATTTTTTGTGAAAATTTGAATTTTCAGTGAAAATTTGAATTTTTTGTGAAATTTGCATTTTTAGTGAAAATTTGCATTTTTAGTGAAAATTTGCATTTTTAGTGAAAATTTGAATTTTTAGTGAAAATTTGAATTTATTTGTGAAAATTTTTATTTATTTAGTGAAACTTTTTTTTGTCGAAGATTAGAGTTTTTATAAAAATGTTTGGCGAAAATTTTAATAAATCAATTTTTAACGGTAAAAGAACACATTTTATCGAAAAGTTCACATTTTATTAATATAAAACTAAACTAAGACTGAAGTCAAAGGGAACTAGAATCTGTTCTAGAATCTAAAAAATATCGGACCTAAAACCAAAAACTAAACTGGAACGGAACTAAAATTTATTCTAGAATCGAATTAGAACTGAACTATAACGAAACTTGAATCTGAATTAAAATCTGGACTAGAATCTGAACTAAAGCTAAACTAGAATTGAACTAGAATCTGAATTAAGGCTGCATTAAAGGCATTAAAATCTGAACTTTAATTGAAATGTTCATATTTTGCTAATTTAAAATGTTTTGAAGTACATTTTAAAGAAAATAATTTCAGTGAAACTTTGTAAATTTCGTAAAAATATTAAATGTTTGCAAAATGCAGAAATAAGAAAACGTCAAAAGTCTTACTTCAGAAATTTATTTCAGATCAGATATTTAATTTAAATTCAAAAATCTCCTTAATCAATTAGATTAAAACAGATTTCACTCTAAAATCATTTATTTAGTTCTATTATTGTTTTATCTGCCCCATTGTGCATTTATATTTAATATTTTTCTTTTTTTACACAAATTTTATTTCGAATAAATATTAAACTCATCATAAAATAAAATTAAATTTATCATTTATTATAAACGATTTGTGAATATATCCAAGAGTTTTTAAGGAATGAGGAAGAAAAAGGAGAAAAATATGCTAAATAAACATTTAATGGTTATTGTCCTTTTCAACGTTGTTGTTATCATTCTTAATATTTTTGTCTATTTTTCTAACTCAAGTTTTGTTTTATTCAGTGAAGGACGATGACGAGGACTTAACATGAAAGTCATATTTCTTTTAATTCTTTGCTGATAGAAGTTAAAACAACAATGACAGCAGAAAAAAAAAAACAACAAAAAGAAAAACACTTGACATTGTCAAAGAGATGACATACGTGTATGTTTAACTACAATACATACACACATTTATATATAGAAATTCACGAACAGTTGTTTTATACGAGGGAGGAGTAAAAGAAAAAGTAGAAACATTATTTTCTACTTGTGAGGAATTTTAAGTATTTGAATTAGAAGCTGAATGAGAACCTGAACTAGAATTAAACTCGAACTAGAACAGAACTAAAACTGAACTAAAACTAAACTATAACTGAACTAAATTAGAAATGAACCAGAACTGAACTAAAACTGAATTAAAACTGAACTAGAACTGAACTGGAATTTATCTATAACTTAACTAGAACTGAACAAAAACTGAACAAAAACTGAACCAGAACTGAACTATAACTGAACTAGAACTGAACTATCACTGCACTAGAACTGAAATAGAACTGAACTATAACTGAAATTAAAATGAACTAGAACTGAACTAGTGATGGCATATATCTGTGTATAACTATAACCACATACATACACACACATATAAAAAGAAAGTCGTGAAGAGGAGAAAAGGATTTAAGCACTCGACAGTGCAGATCAGATATTCAGTCAATGAAATAGAAACCGACATTGAGGCACTTTGGGAAATATACAAAGGACTTTAGTGGTTCCCACACGAACTATTAATCAATATTATTCAATTAGTTCATTTACCCATTCCTTAGCACCTGCCCTCGTATCTATACGTATGTAAATTTAAAATCTATATGTACGTATGTTTACGTAAGAATTTTTCTAACAAAAAAAAAAATCATAAAAAAATAAAAATCGAATAATGCGTGACATCTAGTGAATCTATGACAGTGAATATTTGTGTATGCGTGTATGTGTGTGTGTGTTTCATATTTTATGGTTTAGAGCTCTTGGCTGGAATATATTGCTAAAGCGTCCATAAATGTCTGTAAACTCTATTTAGTTTTTTCCTCTCACACTCACAAAAAAAACCTTTAAAAAATCCTTTATTATTGGCGTATGGCGGATGTGTTTGGTTTTCGCGATAAACCCTTTATTTTGTCAAATGGTTTTTCGAAAAATCAGTCACGGTTTTACGTTTGATTTTTTTTGTAGTCACATTCTACGTTTTTTATGTTCATAACATTGAATTTTGTTGACAGATTGATTGCATGATGACAAGTCATACATAAATGTCATTTTGCCTAGAAATTTTGTTTAAATATTATTACAAACATTTTTCTATTTATGTCAAGAATGTGTAACTTAAATGGTATTTTTATGCTGAAAATGTGTAATAGAATATAAATATTTTTGTTTATATTTAAGTCTTTTTGTTTTGCATAAAAGTATTTATACCCTACACCACCGTAAGTTGTTGGGGTATTATGCGTTTGTGATGATGTTTGTAACATATAGAAGAAAATTACTTTTAGGTATATCGTTTGACGCAGAATCACTTTGTCTGTTTGTCCATCTGTCCGTCCATGTAAACGTTGTGCACACTGCTTGAGGTAGCTCCCATACGAACCTCCACTCTGAATGGGTTTATAAGGTCATAAAAGTCCTTAATATAAAGTGGTTTCCCCGAAATCCACCAAAAATAAGTCATAAAGTATTCTAAATGTGCAAATAATAGGAGGGTCGGTCCATTAATTCCCTTCCAAATTTCACTTCAAGGCATATAAATCTCACTGTACGGCTGGTTGTCCATGTAAAAGTTGTGAACACTCTACAGTTCTCCATTTTTGAATTCATGTCAACGTCTTGGCTCAGAGACACAGCCTATTGAAATTTGTCATATCCGGTCCAATGCCTCAGGTAGTTTCATACAAACGTCCTCCTGAAATGGGGTTTCAAGGTCATAGAAGTCTTTAATATAAACCGATTTCAACGAAGTTCAAACAAATAGCTCCTCTGGTATTCTAATCGATGTGCCAAATTATGCGTGGGTCTGTTCATAACTTCTCATAGGTCCCATACAAATCCCTTCCAAATATCACTTTGAAGGGCATAAATTTCACATATACGTTGTAACTATAGTAACGACTGATTAAATTAAGATAAATTCAATTTAAAATTTATGTTCGAAATTATACGAGATTTGGTCCACCGTCAATCCTTTTCAAACGTATAAGTTTCACATAAATGTTGGCATCACAATTATGTACTTCACACTTAATCATTAATCAGAAATGAAAATTATACGAGGGTCGTTTATACATTTTTCGTAGGGTATTACATAGTCAGGCTTGACCGACTATAACATTTTTATTTGTTTTGTTTTAATTTTATTATAAATAAAATATAACAAAACATAATAAATATTGATGGCGGAATACATTTGTATGAAAATAAACAATAAATTTGTAAAAAAGAAGAAGAAAAAAAAAACAAACAAAATAAAATATTTAACAAAATATTTACTAGTTTTCCTATGCGATTTAAAATAAAATAAATATTATGCGATTTTTTTACTTTTATATTTTTTAAATTATTTAAAAATATGAATTTTTAAAGTTCAATTTTGGTTTGAATGAAACAAAAAAGAATATTAAGGCAGCAATGTCGAATCATAAATCCTCTACACCACATACAGATACACTTCAACAGACAAACAAGCATTAAATATGTTTTATAAATTCTTGGAGATGGATCCACTAAAGCAGCCTTTCTTTGATGGTGTCCCATTGGAGGCAACCCCTACCAAATCTCTGACTAAATAAGCGAGAAGGGAATGTCTTCTGTAAATTCTTGTATTTTCCCTCTATTCTAAACGTATTCAACTAACGCATTAATAGATCCATATAAGGAGTGAAATCTACAAATTCTTAACATACATATATGTTAATACAAACAAAACTACTAAAAATTACAATTACAATTTAAGAAGTGTTTTTATAGTTCTCATCTGTGATGAAATGTTTAATCTTTTTTTGTTTAGTAATTTCCGTTACTTTGCTCGAACAGCTGGTACATTTCCGTTTAAAATAGTCCACACTTTTGAAAATATTTGTTCTATGCTCTTCAATTCTCTTTTAACAAGAGCTTAATATCTCTTTACTGGCCTTAACTAAAACTAGTTTGTACTTTTATCACTCAAGAATCGTTTAGCATAATGACAATATGCCAAGTCAGGCTACAAATCAATGGACGCACTATGAAGCCTAATAAATGACAAATGCCTTTTTTGTAAACATTGCTTGATGTAAATTTCGGTTTCTTTCATTGCAACTACATACTTCTTGTCATATTAAGAAGAAATTTTGACTGCTTTTCGGTCCTAAACTTTTCACCTACTTTCACTCGAACATCATTGAGACAAAATTTTTGAGCAGTAAGTTGGGAGAAATATGCCAGAATATACGTTTCGGCATCGAAATTTGATTTCAATTTCCATGCTCTGTTTTCAGTCGCTAAATTTGTAGCAGTGCTCCTATCAGGAACTGTTTTAGCCTTGTATGTTTTTTAAATTTTAGCTTTAACAATTCATGCCAAATAGTCCAAGTACTGAGCTAACATAGACACTTCCTTACCAGATGTTTTGGTAGCTGCTCTCTATTTTTTTTTGCTTTTGCTTTAGAAACATAATGTGGACCTTTAATCCTACCTTAGCAAGGTTTTCTATGTTTCCGTTACTGCTTAATAACATGGGAAACAGTTTCCAAGTTCTGTGTACTGGAATATGAACTTAAATTTGAATTCAAATCTTGACTTGAAACAGAATCTGAATGTGAATTAGAATTTATTTAGGGATTTGAATATAATTTTAACCACAAGCTTAACTAGAATGAAATAGAATACGAAGTCGAGTCTGAATCATAATCTGAACAAGAACTGAACTTAGACACAACTTTAACTGAATTAGAACTGAATCAGAACTAGATGTAAATTAGAACTGAACTAGAACTAGAACTGAGTTAGAACTAGAACTGAAGTTGAAATCAACTAGAACTGGACTAGAACTGAACTTGAACTGAACTAGATCTAAACTAAAAGTGAATAAGAACTGAACTAGAACTGGACTGAACCAGAACTAAACTAGAACTGAATTAGAACGGAACCAGAACTGAACCCGAACTGAACTTGAACTGAACTTAACCGAACTTGAACTGAGCTAAAACTGAACATTCAGCATGACAAAATTAATGTATTTTCATTCACTTCATGTGGTGTAGATTAAAAAAATGGTTTATAACTTCTAAACTAAAAAAATAGAATGTAAAATATTTTTGTTCAATACAAACAAATATTTACGACACTTTTATTTAAATGTTGGTATTAATATTTAAATCTTATTTGAAACAAATAATTTTAACATTAAAAACTACAAAAGAAATGAAAGAAACTCGAAATTCTTTCAAAATGCTCTCAGATGTGGGAAGAGCATATGTTGGGATTGTGATCTGTAGGTAATGAGTGGACTCTATAAAACTAGAAAAAAAATTCGCTAATAATTTTCAAAATTTACTAAAAAAAATTAGTGTTTTCATTACGATTTAAAATTGTTTCAAACATAATCTAGAAACTTTTAAATTTCATTAAAATCAAATTATTAATTATTTATTAACTTTTTCATTCCGCGTATAAAGCTAAGAAGGAATATCAAAATTCCCATTATGTATTATATATTTGATGCGTTTGTGAATGTATGTATATGTTGAAACTTTTGCTGAATACAACATTCTTTTTTATTTTTGAATTCTTTAAATTTCTTTCAGTTTGTAAAAAGTTTTTTTACTAAAATTCCAAACGAATATTATTCATATAAAACCGAACCAGATCTTCCACATTTACTCCTCTTGAAAAGAAATACATTCTCACATTTTCAATTGCAGAATTATGGGCGACAAAATAAGAAAAACACACAGACATACAGAAAAATACATAGACACCAAACAACAATTGTTTGCAATTGCTCTCTCAATGAAGATGACTTTGAAACGGATGTTCTTACTGTCACTTTATTACACCATTTCCGGTCTAGAAAATAAGCACAATATTTTCAACTATTATTGTTGCATTTACTGTTGTTGTTATTGTTATTGTTCTTGTTGTATATTTTTCCTTTTTGTCTTATTTTATATTTGTTTCTTTATTTGTTTTCTTCGTATTTAATTCTTAACTGTTTTACATTTGAAAATTTCTGTTTTCTTTTTTGATACCCTACACCACCATGGGTGGTGGGGATATGCAGATATTTGTAACGGGCAGAAAAAATAGTACTACCACTACTTTTAAGTATAACGTTTGTCTGAGAATCTCTTCCTGAGCCGATTTAACCTTGTCAATCCGGCTGGTTGTTTGTGTAAAGCTTGTTCATATATTAGAGGTTGCAGCTATGAAGACATCTTAGCAAAATTTGGCATGTAATATAATTTTGACTCAAGGACAATGCCTATTGAAATTGGTTATAGCTGGTCCATTATTTCATACTGGCACCATAAAAATGTGGCACCGGATTGGGTTTGGTTGGCCCATAAATTTTTGAAATATGAAACGATTTAGCCAAATTTTGCTGAAATTATAAGACGATGTGCCAAATTATAAGAAGATCGCTCCATCATTTCTCACAGGTCCCAACGACCCCCTTCCAAATATCCCTTTCAAAGGCATAAATCTCACATATACGTGGATATTGTGAAAATACTGGGTGAACTTTAAATAAATATAAGTAAAACGGGGTGTGAAATTATACGAGGGTTGGTCCATAATATTTTGTAACTGCCATGTAACCCTCCAGAAAAACATCCTTTAAAGAAGTCATTTTAGTCATTTTAATCAACTATGTGGTGTAGGGTATTACATAGTCGTGTTTGACCAACTACAACTTTTTTACTTATTTGTGTGCATATGAGTGTGTCAGTGTGAGTATGGCAGTTAATACAACAGCAACAATTTTTTATAAGTTTTTAACATGAAAATCTTGGAAACTTATTGTTTGTTTGGAGTCACTGTTTCATTTGTTGTTTTATGAAAATTTTTGTCTGAATATTTTCCATCTTCTCGAGTTCAAAGGGAAATTAAAAATTCACATGTTTCATATGAGTTACTGTATGATTTCTAAAGAATTTAATATACACAATTACAGTGAAAAATACTTTGAAAGTTGAATATTTCCAAGTTGTTATTTTTCTTAAAATATCTACCAGATGTGTATGTGTGTTGTAAGTGAAAACATTTTAGTTTATTTTAAAAAATTCTACCAAAGAGGAGTGACTTCTGTCTTTTTTTATATAACAATAAACTCTATAAATTTTAGCATTATAATAAAGGCAATTTTTGTTGTTTATTATAGCAAAAGTCAGTAAAGGATGTGAAAAATATCAGACCAACTAAAAGCCACTTTCAATGCCATCAGCAATAATAACTACAGAAAGGATTCATCTAGAGGAAAAACCACCAAAAAGAAAACATATAAAGAAAACATATAAATTTTATATTTTTATACGCGTTTCTTATAAGAGAAGATCCTATAATATGAACAGAAGTATAAAGAAGGTAAAAATGGTAAATTTTTTAATATAAGAAAACAAATTTGATAATCAGAGGTTCCCAATAGGTCAAGAAGGAAAGTGCAAATAATCAAAATCTCCGATAAGGGGCGATTTCGAATTAGCAAGTTTGAGATATGAATTTGCATTAAATAATGGAACAAGCGCGATTTTTTCTAATTTAAGAATCACATTTAAGAACTTCTGAATTTTAAATGAAGCAGATTCTTCTACTTAAAGAGTGGGAGGTAAAACTTTTGGACTTTGCGTTTGCTTTAGTTGGCGTCATCTCTTAAAAAACGAAACTTAAGTGTATCGTAAAAGCAAATATGGCCATAAAGTAAAAAAAGAGTCTTTTTATTGAAAAAGGGGTGTTAAGTCTACTTTACTTTACATTTTCTTTTAAATGGTCGCAATGTCGAAATATAAGGAGTAAGATCGAAAAATTCCTAACACACGTTTTTCATTAAAATGTCTGCTTCTATTCATAAGACTTCATAACGTGTCCACTTATTTAAGGACTGATCTGGCTTTCTGTAAGCAAGGCCATAGGGGGCACAAGAACATTAATATGGTATTTTACCAAGTGAGGCAATTCTCCAAAATACCCGGAGCTAAAACCAGTGGGAAGATATTGGGCTCTTGTTAAAAGAGAAAGCACAATAAACGTGTCCAAAAGTCTGTTAGATTTTAAAAGAATTTGAACCAGCTGCTCCAGTAAAGTGAAAGAAAGCATTACACAAACGTTAATGGAAGAGTTTCAGAAAAATGTTCGAAAATTTTTTAACTAGTGAATAAAAGTCTAGTCTATAAGACGGAGTATAGATTAGGGTACAGACTGGAGTATAGACTATTATATAAGCTGGAGTGAAGACTAGTCTATAATCTGAACCATATACAAGTCTAAGAGCTAGAGTATAGACTAGTCAAATGCTGAGTATAGACAAGTCTATAAGCTATAGTGCTGATTAGTCTTTAAGCTAAAGTATACAAGTCTACAAGCTGTTCATAAGCTATACTATAGACTAGTCTATACGCTGAAGTATATACTCTTAATAAAGTTTAATAAAAATAATGTTTTCCCACTTAATATTTTCCTCTTTAAGTAAAAGTTATGAGCGTTTATAGGAATATGCTCCAGTGTAGCCATGAGATAAGAACGGGGGTTCCTCCTTAAATAAAAAACGATAAATCAGCTTCACACTTTCTTCAAATAATCTACTATTGAGAAACCAAATGTGAACTGGCGTATAGACTATTCCATAGCCTGTAAGCTGGAGTATTAACTAGTATGTAGACTTAAATTTAGACTACTTTATGAGATGTAGTATAGACTAATCTATATATTATCTTAGAGTAAAAACTAATCTGTACCTATGGTGGTATGGGGTATACAAAATTAATTAATCAATTCATTCAATTCTATTTGTACTTATGTATCAATTGACCCATTTCTGCGTATGAGTAATATTATTCATTTTTCCTTTTTGATTTCTCATCACTCATACGCATTAATGTGTACAACAATTAGTTTAATACAATTTAACAAGTTTTAATTACATATTGGCATGTTCATTTATATTAAAATACAAAGTCACTTAATTTCCTTTCTTTTTATAGTCAAAACACTGAAAAAAATTAAATACATATTTACCGTAATTTTTTCTCTCATTTTTCCTTAATAACAAAGTGATTTTATATATGTCAAGAGAAAAAAATATCCTTCACTAATTACACATGCAATCATCATCAACAACAACTGCATAAACCGATATTTATGACACGTTTACAAAAAAGTGCAACATTAACTTATAATTTGTAGTTACACACTTGGAAATGACTAAATAAAAGGAGAAAAAAGGGTTTCATTAATTAAAACGTATAAAATTTACATAAAACGGCAATTGAAATTTCAATCATTTAGAGGTTTTTTTAATGAAAAACATAATTTTTTCTCACTTGTGTCCTCGTTGTAAGGTAAAGGTGGGAATATATTATTAAAAAATAAAAATAGAGATATTTACTTACCTGATGTTTGTCGGCATAAAAAGCAGGAAATAATAATTTTGGTTTTTATATAAAAATTAAAAAGCATAAAATTATTTTGATAACTTTTTTTTGACATGACACATATTATGTGCTAATTCTTACACATACATGTAATAATGAATTGATTTTTTTTGGATCACTGAAATTAAAAACACTGAAATAAAAGAAAAGAAATAAAATTTAATCTCTGTGTAAATTAAGAAAATGTATCAATTAAATTATTTTTTGCAAAATTTTTCGCAAATTTAGTCAACAAGCTATATATCAGTTCATGACCTATAGGATTAGCTGGACTATGGACTAGTGTCTTAACTGGGCTTTAGTTTGGATTAAGTTCTAATCTATAAGCTGGAGTATAGATTAGTCTATATGTCGTGGTATAGTCTAGTCTCTAAGCTGGACTATACACTGGTTTATAAGCTTGAGCATAGAATAGTCAATAAGGTAGAATTTATTTCTACAAGCTGGAGCATTTACTAGTCTATAAGCTGAAGTATAGACTTGTTTATGGACTATGAAGTTGAAGTAGTAACTAATCAATAATAGTCTACAGACTATTCTATAAGCTGAAATATAACATGACTATAAGCTACTGTATTGAGTAGTGTGTAAGTTCAATTAAAAGCTAATCCATAAGCTGTAGTATAGACTAAACTATAAGCTGATGTATGGACAGGTCTCTAAGCTGAAGTAGTGACTAGTCCTTAAGCTGAACTATAGAATATCCAATAAGCGGTACTACAAACTAATCTGTAAACTGAGGTATTGACTATCTTATGAGCTGGATAAGAAACGATTTCGAATTAGCGAGTTTGAGATATGAATTTGCATTAAATAATGGAACAAGTGCGATTTTCTGCTAATTTAAGAGACTCATTTAAGAACTTCTGAATTTTAAATGAAGTAGTTTCTTTTACTTAAAGAGTGGGATGTAAAACTTTTGGACATGCGTTTGCTTTAGTTGGCATCATCTCTTAAAAAAAGGAAACTTAAGTGTATCGTAAAAGCAAATATGGCCGTAAAGTAAAAAAAGAGTCTTTCTATTAAAAAAGGAGTGTTAAGTCTACTTTACTTTATATTTTTTGTATAAGGAGTAAGATCGAAAAATTCCTATCTATGGACTATCTTATGAGCTGGAGTATAAACAAGTCTATAAGCTGAGCTTCAAAGTATTATATAATGTGGAATATAAACTAGTCTAAGCTCGAGTACAGACAGAATTATAAGCTGGACTATCGATTAGAAGCTGGACTATGAGTTAGCATATAGGCTGGACTATAGCTTAGTATATAAGTTGGACTATGGACTGTTATACAAACTGGACTATGTATTATTACATTAAAAAGACTACAAGTTAATCAATTAGAAGGACTATAGATAAATCTATAAACCATTTTATAAACTGGACTATAGACTAAACCAAAGAAAAAGACTATAGACTGCTTTATAAAGTGAATTATAAAATAATTCATAGGCTTTTCTATAAGCTGGACTTATCTACAAAATTAAGTCTAAGCTAACTAATCTATAAGCTAGATAATAGACCAGTCTATAAACTGAACTATAAACAAGTCTACAATTTAAGCTTTTTGCTAGTCTATTGGCTGGACTATAGATGAGTATATATAGCCTGGATAATAGATTGGTTTATTGACTGGACTATGGAATATAGTCTAGTCTATTTACTGTACTGTTTATTAGTCAATTTGTTGGACGATAGACCAGTCTATTGTCTAAATTGCAGACGAGTCTATTGGGTTGACTATAGTCAAGTAGACTTTACCTGCACTATTGTTTAGAAAATTAGCCTGTACAAATATTCATGGGAACTAAAATTGTTGTTTGGTCCTTGTGCCAAAAATAGCTTCTTTGCTCCATCATATATTTTTTTCTTTGTTTTTGTTAAATGATTTTCAAGATTAACAATCAAAATCTACTTAAATAAATATTTATTTTTATATTTCTAATCATTTATTAATATTAATAATAAATAAACATTTTGTAAATATTATCAAGACACAGACATACAAACGAATACAAACAAATATTTTGTTAGCCAAAAAGAATGAAAAATCAATGTTTTATTTATGATACAAAATCAAAGGAAACAGGAAATGGAAACTATGAGATCATTGACTAAAAAAATTTAAAATATTCCACACAATTTGATTTAATAAAATTTATTAAGAAATTCTAACAAAATTTTCGGCAATATTTTACAATTTTTTTTATTTAATATTAAATCAATTAATTCTTTTATATTTTGTTATTATTTAATGTACCTTATTTGTTGCCATTATTGTTGTTATTTTTATGATAAATTGTTATTTGTTGCATTATTTACGACAACAATGTCAACCAATAACAATTTATGATGGGCTTCAAATTCATGAAGAACATAAAAATAATAAGAAAATAAAGAAAAAAGAAACAAATAAATAAATAAAAAATGATGAACGAAGAATCAGAAGAACCGACAACAAAACAGAAAAACAAAAAAAAAACATCTCAAATAATAAATAATCTCATTTTCATCTCAACGCACTCCAAAAAATAAACAACAACAACTTCTGAAGATATAAACACAACACTAAAGCTAACTAACACTTAGTTATAACACACACAAACACAAGCATAAATATAACAACAACATCTCCTATTTTCCCAAAAAGAAAATTCATCCAAAAACATATTCAGAACAAACAGCAAACAATCAAATAGAATAACAAATAAGAACGAATGTCATATTCGACTATGCCGAATCTTCAATACCCTTCACCACAAATGCATGTGAAGTAAATACATTAATCCAAATATATTTCGTATATACAAATCACACACAGACTTATACAATATATAAAAGTTTTTCTTAAATAGAACACAGGAACAATTAATGAGTCATAAAAATGATTATATTTTTGGCTATAACTACTGAACCGATTTCGATCTTTCTGGTAACGATAGTGGAGAACATATAGCTTAATATAACGGAAAATTCCGTACTAATTTTTCGATTTATAATTGACAAGTTTACGTAAGCTTTTTGCTTAAACTTTAAGGTTGTCTCAGATATCGGTCTATATTTTTTATATACTGAACCGATTTTGTTGGTTTTAAATTGTGGGTGTGAGCGTGCCAATAAGAGACAAAGCTAAATCGACTTATATTTTGGTTTTATGAAAGAATATATATACGTTATGGGGTCTGAGATGATTCATTTCTAACGTTACACACGGAATGAAAATCTCTTTACCACTTTTGGTAGTGAAGGGTATAATAATAATATATTTTAAGTTTTTAGTGAAGTATTTTTTGTTGTGACTGTATGTGTAAGGACAATTGGTAAGACAAGGATATTTTGGTGAGTAGAAATAAAATAACAATAAGAGAGAAACAATAATATTACCCACAAAAGCTATAACAAGGACAAGCACCAAAATAAAAGCAAAATAAAAGCAAAAAATAAACAAACATGGAGAAAAAACACAAAAAATAAATAAGTCTAAAAAAACAGCAGCCATAGAAATTTCAATTCAGAAAATAATATTTATTGTTATGATTCCATTTCATTTAGAATACATGTATTCATTCGTCTGTCCATCCAACCAATCACTCACATCTCCAACTATCTGAGTATTTGTATGTGTGTGTGTCCTTTTCTTAATTTTTTGAATTTATAACAAAAGAAAATGCTGGACGAATAAAAACTGTGTGTGAGTGTATGTGTGTTTATATGTTTGTGAGTGTAAATAAATGCAGTCATGAATATACATGAGTTTTTCATTTCTATATGTTTTTGTTGATGATGTGTGCGTGGAAATTGTGTATTAATTTTGATTATCAAGTGTTTTGAATTAACTTGATTTTATCTCTATGATATAAATTTATGTAGAAAATCAACTATTGTTGTTTTGGGAGAAAAATAAAGATCTAGATATTTCATATTTTTTCTTTTATAATAGAATTCAAGGACATTTATTGGAATTGAAAGAAGAATTGCAAAGGATTAAAATCACTAAAAAGTAAAAAGCTTGTCTGTAATATATAATTGACTTTAATACAGCTCTTAGTCCATAGTCCAGCTTATAGACTAGTCTATAGTCCAGCTTATCGACTAGTCTATAGTCCAGCTTATCGACTAGTCTAAAGTCCAGCTTATCGACTAGTCTATAGTCCAGCTGACTAGTCTATAGTCCAGCTTATCGACTAGTCTATAGTCCAGCTTATAGACTAGTCTATAGTCCAACTGACTAGTCTATAGTCCAACTGACTAGTCTATAGTCCAGCTGACTAGTCTATAGTCCAGCTTATCGATTAGTCTATAGTTCAGCTTATCGACTAGTCTATAGTTCAGCTTATCGACTAGTCTATAGTTCAGCTTATCGACTAGTATATAGTCCAGTTTATCGACTAGTCTATAGTCCAGCTGACTAGTCTATAGTCCAGCTTATCGACTAGTCTATAGTTCAGCTTATCGACTAGTCTATAGTCCAGCTTATCGACTAGTCTATAGTCCTGCTTATCGACTAGTCTATAGTCCAGCTTATCGACTAGTCTATAGTCCAGCTTATCGACTAGTCTATAGTCCAGCTTATCGACTAGTTTATAGTCCAGCTTATCGACTAGTCTATAGTCCAGCTTATCGACTAGTCTATAGTCCAGCTTATCGACTAGTCTATAGTCCAGCTTATCGACTAGTCTATAGTCCAGCTTATCGACTAGTCTATAGTCCAGCTTATCGATTAGTCTATAGTCCAGCTTATCGACTAGTCTATAGTCCAGCTTATCGATTAGTCTATAGTCCAGCTTATCGACTAGTCTATAGTCCAGCTTATCGACTAGTCTATAGTCCAGCTTATCGACTAGTCTATAGTCCAGCTTATCGATTAGTCTATAGTCCAGCTTATCGACTAGTCTATAGTCCAGCTTATCGACTAGTCTATAGTTGATTTAATTTCATCGGTTTTTTCGTGAAGGCCAGGAACAAGAGAAATAGGGATATCAATAAGGATATGAAAAAAGACATAACAAAGATGAAAAGAAAGTCTGTCTTAAACTTGGAAGGATGAGCAGAAGAAGTTGAAATATCGGAAAAGAAACCAAGTAGTTACTAAAACAACAGGAGAGAGGGCGATACCTCCAAACATTTCACTGGATGATTTAGGAAAATTGGTAGCTTATAACCCAGCTTGTAGATTTTAGGACTTGTAGGATTGTACAACTGAAAAACTTTCTTCTGAAAATTCATTAAAATATAAAAAATCCTTAATGAAGGTATAAAAAAAGGTATTTTACTTATTATCACTAACTTGTAACTTTGTTTTGCTCTAATTCATGGAAAATGTTTGAAACCATTAAATTGAGCACAAATGCGTTGTTCATTGGCAACACCTCCACCTGTGGCAAAACAACATTAACGGTGGTTGATTCGTTTTTGTTTGTCGGTCTTCTTTTCATTAAATGACATCCATTCAAATTGTAAAGAATCCCTAATTTTTCAATATGGAATATTTGTTACATTGAAATAACCACCACTCACCAAACAAGGTAGCACACAACCACAAATGATGATAAAATATGCGACAACAATTTTGAAAAATCAAGGGAAAAAGAAGAAAAGATGACAAATAACTTTAGTTCTTCTACCCACGTAAACATAAATTATAACAATTTTTTTCTGAGTCTCTTTAAGCGTTTTATCTCTTGTCTGCGAAGGTGTGAAATAAATATCGTTACTTTTCCCTCAGTGTGTTTTGTTTGCAAATTAAAAATAAACATACTCCCACCCGCACTTATACACCCACATTTTCACGTGTCGCAGCTAAGTGTTTTCTCTTCATATCCTGATTTCTTTGGAAGTTCTTTTAATCTCTAAGATGCTTTTTTTAGTAGTCAGTCATCAGCCTTAGTTCGAAAGCTGATAACGTCTTTGATTATATTTTTTTAGGAAAAAACAGAATTATTTTTAATGGGTTTACTTAGAAAAGATTGTTGACAAAAACAGGGGGAGTAAAAGAGAGAGAGAGAAGAAATGAAGAGTAAAAATTAATAGTGATTGAATATTAACGAATATTGACAAATCTTTTAGCTGGAATAGAAGTAAATCAATCATCCCTTTTTCATATCATTTATGCTAATTTTAAATACTCCAGATTCTGGGCAAGTAAATGGATTTGAGGTAATTGAATTATAATTAAATGTTTAATTGAAATGAAAGAAGGTTTTAGGAAAAGAAATAAGTATGAGAGAGATCTTTAAATTTATTTAGAAAATTTCCCTTTGACAATTCGATTGCACTAATCGAGTTATATAACTGTCACTTTAAAAAATTTTAAATAATATTCCAGCCATTTTATTTAACAGACCCGGCCAAAAAAATGTTAAGGGCGTTTCAGACCCTAAATAAAAATTAATGTTGTAGTATCGCCCGATCATAGATTATAAGTAATTTAAAATCACTTTGTATGGGGGTTCGATAACCAATATTTGTTTTGTATGGGCGTACCCTTCCCCCTGGTCCCATCGGTTCTCTCCAGTAATCCAGTAGAGTTCTCTAGACATTCGATAATCAATTTTTTCCTTGTACTGGTCCTATCCATCCTAGGTTTTGTCTAGTAAAACTCTTCCTTGGTCCTATCCGTTCTTCATCCAGTAAAACTGTGCCTTAAGAAAGTAGATGGGACTAAATTTGAGAATTTGCTTTATATTGGCAAGGGGTACCGCCAATTCCTACTTTTATTCGTCCTACGTTTTTTTTTCGGTAAAACAGTTTCTTGAGAAAATTGATAGAAACAAATTTGTGAACTCTCGCTTTAATATTCTGTGAAAAATTCATCAAATTATACGTTACATACATTCACACATCCTATATTATATATAGATTTATTACATCCATTTATTAAAATCCAAATACATATTTACAAACATTTTTATCAATTACATCTCATTAAAATAATCAATCCACAGTTGATAGAATATATTCCATAATGATGTTGCATTTCCATTACGTGTTCCATTAACCATATTCTCTACACTGAAATCAGCTCCAGTATTATTCAAACTAAACGATACGTTTTTAGTCATTTCCCTATTCGTTTTTTTCACTTGTTGTTCCTCAAGATTGAATTGTATCAAAATGATTAAATATGTTGTAATGCCACCACAAAACTTGAAAATCATAAGAGAAAACAAAAGAACATTGAAAGTTTCACCCTAAAACACTTCAGTTCACCACCACAGATAAATGTATGATTTAAATTACTTACACTAAATAATGTCGCCATATTTAAGGGAAAATAACCACAAGCATTGAAATCCAATGGATGATTGAATAGTTTTAATGAGAGATGATTAATCTTGTAAAGAGAAGTTAAGACATTGAAAGCTTTTAGGGGTGAAACTGCTTAAAAGAACTTTTTCGTACAACAAAGGTTTTAGTCCAGAAAAATGGGTATGAAGAAAAAAGTATAAAACATGAAACTTTCAACATAACTTTATGATCCATCGATCTAAAGAAAAATTCAAAGCAAATTTTCGTGTAATAAACTACAATGGCAAACAAGTTGCAAAGGAAAAAACATAGATGTCAGTGAGTGTTACAACTTAAAATTTTCCAAACGAAATCGAATATCAATATAATAACCTGATGATCAAATGATCTAAAGAAAAACTCACAACTGATTAATATGTATTAAGCAACACCAGGTGGTAAATTGCTCTAAAACCTACAGGGAAAATAACTTAGATATCAGAGAAAAAGAAGTTTATGTGAAATAGAAATTGAATCACTTACAACAGTTCACTTAGCATATCTTTCAATGAATTGGAACAGAGCTGCCATCAGCCAAACGTAGATTTCAGCTATAAGAAAAGCTGTTAGATAACATAAGATCTATAGAATATTAGGTAGGTACATTTTAATTCGGGTGGCGAATGAAAAATGAAATGAATGGATATATAACTTCAGAACGACTATTCCGATTTCAATGAAATTTTACAAAGTGATAGTAAAGGTGCAAGCGAGTTTTGAATTTTGTGAACTCAACTGGGCATAGATTCCTTCTTTCCAAAACCGATTTAAAAGAAGTTTGCTTGTATAGATCTATGAAAAACCTCATCGCATGGAAACGTTATCTTTTTAAGTTTAAGAGATATTTTGCTTTAAAAACTAAAAAATTATTTAAAGTCTTTTTGATTATTAAAATAGTTTCCTACTTATACTCTTCCGAGAAACTGCTTTATAGACCTTTGTATAATGCAAAATCCGAGAAGAAGTCCAAGTCTCAAGAAAAAATTACTAAATTAAATATGCAGACAATATTTTACTAAATGGATGCCATCAATTCTGATAGAACGACAAATCTACTGCCGTAACAATTATGACAAAATTGGAAATCCAAAGTGAATACAAAAGACAAAAATCACTTAATTATTAAAATATGATAGAATTACTTTGATGCTGAAACTAGATCTATAAAATAGCCAGAGTTTAATGAGTCTCTCCACAAGTATGAGCCCTATAGAGGTATCTCTAATGTATGTAATTAATACGAAGATTAAGAGAGATTTGAAGATTTGAAGATGTCGGATACCATTAAGGGGATCCAATAAGACCAAAATTCCGAATATAACCATCTAACTCTGCATTTGACCTCGCTACCCTTGATCTTATTTTTTCTACCCTTGATCTTATTTTTTATCACATCTTGACCACTTGTAACCGAGAGTTAAGGTCAAGCTATTTGTCTAAGTTCAAACATGGAAAGGTCTACACAATTAAGCAGCATCTTAAGTTAATTGAATCCTTCGACAGAAATGGGGTTTCATCAATATAAACAACTAAATATTAGAATGGAAATGACAACAAAAACTACAAATAATATCAGGAACGTTCGACAAAGACCCAATCGACCTTACAAATGGTGAATTCAACTGTGGACCTAATATTTAAACAACCTACCATCTCATATGTCTCATTTTTATCATCCGCCATAGCATAACGATGTATACAGATACCAGTCATTTTCGATTCTAAATTCGTTAACCAATTTCCATATAAAATACTAACACACTTCATACATATATATAATATGTATAAACCAGTAACCCACCAATTGGCAGCAGGACGAAATATAGCAGGAACAAGCTGTATGTGGAGAAGAAAAAAAGGTTTTAGAAAAAACTGTTGTAAAAAAATCATGGATCCACTAACCTGATTAACTTGACCACAATAAAAGAAATACAATTGAGCTGTAATCATAAAAAATCCAAAACCCATAAGTATAAGTATGGGAAAACCATAGACTTCATTGAGTTGTTTGCCCACATTACACAAGGTATCATGAAGTTGACATAACTTGATAAATCTCTCTTCCACTGTGGCATAAACTGGGATGGTAGAGTAAGAGGAATTTGAAGAAGTCGTGGAAGTAGGTGGTGTAGGAATTGAGGGCAATGAATTGTTTAATAATGTTGGAAATATAGGAGGTTCTGTGATCTCATCACCAAAAACAATTTGGAAATTGTTAATATCTGCAAATGAATAAATTTTTAATTAATTTGATTAACTTTAATCATCCTTTAATCACCTGGTCTTATTTGATTTTTAAAAGTGTAATATTTACTCTTTTTCGGTTTCTTTGAAGATTTCAAATCCAGTTCCTTTTGCTTTTCAAGTTCAATTTTCTTAGCCTCTTTATCGAAAGCTTTATTTATGGCCTCAAAACGCATTTTCAAAGCCAAAAGTATACCCAAATACCATAATTTATCCAAAGAATTGAAATATGTGGGTACATTTGTATAAATCCACAATACCGCTGTCCAATTGCCAATATCCACAAATAGGGTGAAGGTCAAAACAAAAGTAAAAATTTCCAATAAAGAGGGCACTAAAATACCGACAAGTAAAAAGTATTTTATGCGATTATTATTGAAAGTAATATTCAGATCACGAAAATCTTCATCGATTTCCTCTAGTTCCTCGAAAATATTAAGAAAACTTTGTTGTTTCCATAAAGCACAAATGCGATCAGCCATAAATAACACCAGACTGAAATAAGTTAAAATGAAACCAATTCCCACCGTCAAGGGATCTGTGAAATAGAATTTAAATTAAAGTTCATAATGAAAAAAAACCTTCCAAAATTGCTTACCCTTCTCCTCTATGTAGGTATTCGTTTGAAAGACTCCAATCATGAGATTGAAATTAATAAATAATATTATAATTCCAATGATCACTAAACCTTCACCTCCTGGTGATTTCTTCAAATGTTTATATTTACGAAACTCACCCAAATCTTGGGAACTTATACCGAATAGTTTACATAAATAGAACAGAACGGAAAAACTTTCCAACAAAGGTTTTGGTCTTTCCGTTTGTATACTTGAAGTATTTTCCTTATTTAAAGCGGTCATTATGTTTAGAGGGTTACGAATGAACTAATAGTTGGTACAAATTTTTTCTTAACCACTTGACACTTTTTAATATTAAATTGTTATCTTAATTAATTAATTAATTAATTCATTTCTACAATTTGTTTTCATTAATAAAATGAAATTATTAACAACTCAAGATAAAGGATAATTGAATATGAATTGAATAATTAGAAAATGAAAAAAATGATATACAATGTTTAATACAAAAAATCAATATTTCCATTAAAAAAAGAGACAATAGAGGAACTTCCATTTTCCATAAAGGATAAAATTGTCTTTAAAGTCGACTTTAAAATTTTAAAGAACATACGATTTTCAAACAAGTAAGAATGCTATATTCAGTTGTCCTAAATCCTTAAACTCCTCCAACATAGTACATCACAAACTTATACATTTATAACCATACTAACACACACTCATAAATAAAAACGTTTTTCTTTTGGCGAACATACTTATGTTATGGCAATCATACTATGTTATGGAAATAATTTTTCTGCTGATCCTATTTTTGGGTACAGTGTTTAACTATATAGAGTTAGATATAACAAAGATTTTTTTTTAAATCAGCCTGGTTTTAGTTAGAAAAAAAATAATAAAAAGTTCTTTCTTCGGAATTTTAGACTATCACATATATCGGGCTATATCATTTTTGTAACAATGGTCCATAATAAACTCCTTCGCCAAACTGACATAAAAACATCATTAAAAATGTGAGAATACCAGACAGACATACAGACGGACATAAATAAATCGATTCAGATTTTGATGATATGTAAAAATGATATATTTTATAGGGTTTTGGATGATTTCTTCATGGTGTTACAAACTGAATGACAAAGTTAATATACCCACGTTTCTACATATGGTGGTGGAGGGCAGTGTTACCGTTAGTGGCACTTTAGTCGCAAATTGCGACTTTTTCAACTCCTTATAACTTTTTAAAATTTCCCCTTTTCGTCCCCTTTTTAATAATTTATTTCAATATTAAACGGGTAAGAGTGCAAATTCATAATCTAAAACTCTTCAAAACATGTTAATTTCAGATGAATTAAAAATATGACGACTTTTGTTCCCCAAATCACCTTTTAGATGCGACTTTATTTTCCAAAATCCCCTTTTCGTGCAACTGTTTGAAAAATCTCAACGGCAACTCTGGTCGAGGGTATAAAAAAATAGAAGACTTAAAAATTCCAGGATACAAGAGAATTATTTTTTTGTTCGAAAATTTTAATTTTAATTAAGTTTTTTTTCGATTTTATAAAGATAGAAAAACTCCGATATCTTTTTAAGAAGTTTGATAATGGTGAATAGATCTTTAAATAAAGACTTCATAGGATACATATACGAATATCTTCTACCAATAT
This sequence comes from Cochliomyia hominivorax, assembly GCA_004302925.2. NCBI lineage: Eukaryota > Metazoa > Arthropoda > Insecta > Diptera > Calliphoridae > Cochliomyia > Cochliomyia hominivorax. The sequence goes on along the minus strand of PYHX02000495.1, from coordinate 34,589,425 downwards.
GGGATTAATTGAAAATTTTGTATAAATCGAGAATTTCCCCGAAAATTTTCTATTAATCGAGAATTTATTGAAAATTTTCTGGAAAATAATTTATGGAAAATTTTATGGAAAATAAGTAAAGAATTTATCGGAAATTTTCCATAAATAAAATATAAAGAATTTTTCAAAATTTTTCTCTACATGAAGAATTTTTAGAAATTTTTCCCATATTAAGAATTTATCGAAAGTTTTCTTGAAATTAGGAATTTATCAAACATTTTATCCAAATAAAGGATTAATCGAAAATATTTTCAAATTAAGAAGCTGATGAAAATATCCTTTTAAAAAAGGATTTATCGAAAAATTTTTCCAAATTAAGAATTTTTCGAAAAAAAATTTTTTTAAATTTTTCTCTAAATAAAAAATTTGTCGAAAATTTCATAAAAATAAAGGATTTACCTACGAAATTTTCAAATTGAGGACTTAACGAAATTTTTCTAAAAATTAATAATTTATTCAAAATTGCCTCTTAATTAAGAACATTTCTCAAATTGAGAAATTGTTGAAAATTTCCTCTTAGTTAACGAATTTATCAAAAATTCTGTGTAAATTAAGAATTTATCATAAATTCACTGTAAATTAAGAAATGTATTAAAAGTTTTTTTTATTATTATTATTATTTATTTTTTTTGAAATATTTTTAGTAAAATAAGAATTAAAACAAATATTGAAATGGCAATATTTTCAATTATATTTAAACTGCAGCCTTAAGTTAGACTATATTTTATATAAAATTGTTTATTTAGTTAAAGTCTCAATTCGGTTAAAAAAAGCTTTGACGGAAGAGTTCTAAATTTAACGAAGTAAAATGGGTTTTAGAGCTTTTTTAGTTTTTCAGAACAAATAATCATGATCAAAATTATATTAATTACAACAACAATAAGAAGGCTTGTAATACAACATACTGGACATAAACAAACACACATACTTGTACAAAAGTTTAGGTGTAAAAACAAATGCGACATAAATCTGGCGCTCCAAAACAAACATACAAACAACGCATGCAAATTTGTATTAATAAGTCGACAAGTAGGTACGTATATACATATGTATGTATGTATGTATGTATGTATGTATGTATGTATGTATGTATGTATGTATGTATGTATATAAGTATGTACGTACGTATGTATGTATGTGCATATTGAGTTATTAATTTTTTCATAACAATAATTTGTTGCAATAAAGCATTTTTCATGATTTCATTAATATAATAAATATTATTAAAGAAAATTATAAAAAAAACTCACCTTATGTTGCACCCCCTTCTTTTTTGCTTGTTGTTGCTCTTAATGACTTGCAACTTTTCTATATTTTTTTCTTTCACTTTCTTATTTAACACTTTCACTAATTACACACATAATTTCACACTTATTTTATACAAATTAACACTTTTAAACACTTTTTTTAATATTATTTTAACAACTTTATTTAATTGAATTAATTAATTAACAATTAACACTAAAGACGACATTTTCTTCTCGACCGTTCGATGGAAACTAAATTCTTTCGTAAAAGTTTGTGAAGACAATGGAAGGAAAAGGAAATACTTAAATTGCAACCTTGCATATGATTACTTTTTGTTAAGCTTTAAAATAGACTTAAGATTATGATATGAAAAATGATAATAACTGTAATACAAACGTTCAGTAACGTTCTTAGTTTGTATGCCTTTTTAATGTGAAAAAGCAAAGCATATTCTAAGGATCACAATCAAACCACAAGGTTGATACTAATTTTATACAAAGAGTAGTTATTATCCTTACTACCTTACAAAATTGAAGGGAAAAGTGCTTTTTTGGCATCATTAAGAAAACAAGTTCATAGCCTGAGATGCCATATCAAATACATAATAAATCCCTCGAAATTATATCTGTTTCTTGTGTTCAGTTATTTTATTATTTATTTTCCTGCAACATAGAACTTTTTATTTATTAAAAAATATTTAAGAAGTAAAAATTCTATATTCGGCTATGCCGAATCTTCAATACCCTTCACCACAAATATGTAAATATGGTTATGTTTCATACATATACACTCACAAAGATATATTTTATATTATAAATAACCGTTTTTATTAAATCACATAACATTTAAAAAATTACGATAAATAATCCTACAATTATATATATTTCTGACTATAACTTTTTTCTACTGAATTCCTCACTGAAACTAAGAGGTTGCTTCAGATATCGGCCTATATCTTTTGATATACTTAACCGATTTTTTGATTCTAAATAGATTTTATAACAAATACTCAGGCCAAATTTCATCATGTTAATTATTATGAATGCGAGTGAGCCACAACAGACAGGTGACAGACGACAGACAGACAGACGAACATAGCTATATTGATTCAGATTTTAATATGATGCAAGAATATAAATACATTATAGGGTATGAGATGATTCGTTCTTAGCGTTACACACGAAATAACAATGGGTATAAAAAGGAAGTACTTCAGAATTTTACAGATTTTCTTCATATTAGAACCTGATCTTCTAATTTCAGGACATTTGTATTAAATTAATTCATAGTTGCATCCTATGTAATTTGAATCTTAATATGAGAATTACCGAATTGAATTTGGTATCTATATTTTTCCTACATTTATGTACGCGATATATTAAAAATACATTTTCCGAAAACCGAGTTATTCCTAAAATGAACTTTTCAAAAAACCCGTCTTCCAATACAGTTTTATATAAAAAAAACGATATATCGAATAATTCGAAAATAGAAATTATTAAAAAACGGGTCTGTTTTCTGATATGCAAAAAAGCGGTAAACCGATTTTCGCTTTTGGTTTTTAAATGAATTAAAAAAAAAAAACTTCTTTTGGCTGAAATAATGCCTTGACCGACTATAATGTTCTTACTTATTTTGTCATTTAAATATTTTCTTACCCACAATTTTTATAAGCTTAAATGCTCATTCCATATATGGGAGCTATGCAAAATAATATGTCGATTATTTCAAAAGGATTAACACAGACGGACAGATATAAAGCAGCCGAACATCATAAGATATATTAAAAATAGGATTCTGGATCGATCGGTGCATTTAAAAGTATAAAGGACGTTTTTTTTTAAGTTACAATTATAATGGTGAAAAAATTTTGCATAATATTTTTTATTAATTTTATTTATATCTATAAATTCTATCTAACTATTTAAAGAAAACTTGGCTGGAATTATCAATTTAGCAAACACGAATTCGTTAAATTCTCAAGTTTAAATAAAATTTTATTCGATTCTTAAATAAGACAATTTTTTTGATGTTTCATGGAAATAAAAAAGTTACAGAAATCATTTTATTATAATGACATTAAAAATATGTTTCAATCAGAAGTTACGTTGAAAAAATGCATTTATATCGATTCATAATCCCATGTTATGGAAGGTGATTTTAGATTTTTTTTTATAACAAGACACCCTTTATTGAAACCAGGAGAATAATAATCAGCACAAAAGTTATATAAAGTAGTTTTATAAGGCAGATAATGAACGGAATGAAAATTATATATTAATGCATTTAGAAGGCAAAAGATAAATTTTGAGTTTGAAAATTAAGCATTCGACGATCTGTCGAATAAATTATAAACTGTATAACTTCAGAAAGAATCATCTGAGAATTCAATTAGATTTGGCCCGACTGTTTGTTATTGTTATAAGTATTTTGCTACTTAAAACCTGCTATATATAGTTATAGACTGATAACTGAGATATAGATTCAATACGAGAAAACTATTCAACAATTGCAGCTTCGACTTATGGTCATTACCAAAAATAGAATTATTTGTTCATAAAATTAAAGCATTTTATAAAATCGGAAAAAAATATATTCGACTCGGAGGATATTTACGATTCGGCAGAATCGAATATAGGATTTATACTTGTTTCTTTTTTCATTATAAAACTATTAAAACATTAGTTTTATTGGATAAATGATATTCTTATTTATTCCTGATAATTCAAGGGAACGCCATGCTTTTTCTTAAATTCCCTGCAACAAACAAAACCTTGGGAAAAGAGAAACCCTATTATAAGTTAAATAAAATTCGTTTCCAATAAGTTTATAAGGGAAAGGGAACTCAATAGGGGTTTGGGAAAGAAACAGGAAGTCCATAAAAATGCAACCTTGAAGCTCACAATTTATTATGATCCTCAAGATAGGCTTTATCCTTAGTAATACGATCAGCACATTTGCGTTAGCTTTTCAACACAATATTGTTGCTATTTTATAACTAATACTAATAAAAATCTAAAGCCTATCTTAAGGCTTAATTAGTAAAGACAAGCTGCACAGTTGCACTAAAAGTATTTCCTTTTCCTTCCAGTAATTCCTTCCAAATAACTTCTAAGAAGCACAAAGAGTTAGTTTTCTACAAACGGTCGAGTAGAGAAGATGTAAAAACGCTAAGAAAAGTGCACGGACGCGAGTGAAATTTTCGTTTTCAGTGTTAATTTTAATTATTAATGAAAAAAATATAAAAGCAAAGAAATAAATGAAAATAAAATAAAAAGTAAATAAGAAAAAATAAAATATATAAAAATATCTTTTTAAAAGTGTTAATTTATATGTAAAAGTGAAAGTGTTAGTTTTAAGAAAAAAAATGTAAAGAAAAGTTGCAAGTCACTACCAGCAACAACCATAAGGAAAGAGGGGATGCAGCAACAAAGTGAGTTTATTTTTCCATAATTTATATTAATTAATAAGATTAATGAAATTCTAATACATTTTTTGTAACAAACAAACAAATGGTTGGTAGAAGTTCCTAGAAACATATTTGCTGTATACACATACACCTGTGTATGCACATATGCATACACACATGAACATACGTCTCTATTAGTAAACGTTTAACAAGTTCTTTGTGGCTTTTGCCGCTTCACGCAAAAAAAAAAATATAGATACACATTTTATTCTTTAGTCTTCTTGTTGTTGCATTTTTTCATTGCTTATCGACTTTATGTTTGTTGTAATTTTCGTCCATTATTGCAATGTTGTTGTAGTGCGATTGTTTTAAGTATCTAATAAAAGTTATTTTTTATTTGTGTTTGTGTGTGTGTTTGTGCTTTTGTTCAAATGTTCTAAAAAGGCTAAAACCCTTTCTTATTCTCCATCTTTAAAGTTCTTTCCACCAAAGCTTTTTATGAACTTTTATTTCAATAATTTTTAAAGCCTAACTTAAGGCTGACATACAGACATTTATAATGTTGCCATTTAAACTTTTTAACAGAATATTTTCGTTAAATACACGATTTATAGAAAATTTTCAATAAATCGCTAATTTAGAGAAAATTTTCGATAAATCGCTAATTTAAAGAAAATTTTCGATAAATCGCTAATTTAAAGAAAATTTTCGATAAATCGCTAATTTAGAGAAAATTTTCGATAAATCGCTAATTTAGAGAAAATTTTCGATAAATCGCTAATTTAGAGAAAATTTTCGATAAATCGCTTATTTAGAGAAAATTTTCGATAAATCCCTGATTTAGAGAAAATTTTCGATAAATCCCTGATTTAGAGAAAATTTTCGATAAATCGCTAATTTAGAGAAAATTTTCGATAAATCGCTAATTTAGAGAAAATTTTCGATAAATCGCTAATTTAGAGAAAATTTTCGATAAATCCCTAATTCAGAGAAAATTTTCGATAAATCGCTTATTTAGAGAAAATTTTCGATAAATCGCTAATATAGAGAAAATTTTCGATAAATCGTTAATATAGAGAAAATTTTCGATAAATCGCTAATTTAGAGAAAATTTTCGATAAATCCCTAATTTAGAGAAAATTTTCGATAAATCCCTAATTTAGAGAAAATTTTCGATAAATCTCTAATTTAGAGAAAATTTTCGATAAATCTCTAATTTAGAGAAAATTTTCGATAAATCTCTAATTTAGAGAAAATTTTCGATAAATCTCTAATTTAGAGAAAATTTTCGATAAATCTCTAATTTAGAGAAAATTTTCGATAAATCTCTAATTTAGAGAAAATTTTCGATAAATCTCTAATTTAGAGAAAATTTTCGATAAATCTCTAATTTAGAGAAAATTTTCGATAAATCTCTAATTTAGAGAAAATTTTCGATAAATCTCTAATTTAGAGAAAATTTTCGATAAATCTCTAATTTAGAGAAAATTTTCGATAAATCTCTAATTTAGAGAAAATTTTCGATAAATCTCAAATTTAGAGAAATTTTTCGATAAATCTCTAATTTCGAGAAAATTTTCGATAAATCTCTAATTTCGAGAAAATTTTCGATAAATCTCTAATTTCGAGAAAATTTTCGATAAATCTCTAATTTCGAGAAAATTTTCGATAAATCTCTAATTTCGAGAAAATTTTCGATAAATCTCTAATTTCGAGAAAATTTTCGATAAATCTCTAATTTCGAGAAAATTTTCGATAAATCTCTAATTTCGAGAAAATTTTCGATAAATCTTTAATTTAGAGAAAATATTCGATTAATTCCTAATTAAAAATTTCGATAATCCTAATTAGAGAAAATTTTCGATAAATCTCTAATTTAGAGAAAATTTTCGATAAATCTCTAATTTAGAGAAAATTTTCGATAAATCTCTAATTTCGAGAAAATTTCGATAAATCTCTAATTTCGAGAAAATTTTCGATAAATCTCTAATTTCGAGAAAATTTTCGATAAATCTCTAATTTCGAGAAAATTTCGATAAATCTCTAATTTCGAGAAAATTTTCGATAAATCTCTAATTTCGAGAAAATTTTCGATAAATCTCTAATTTCGAGAAAATTTTCGATAAATCTCTAATTTCGAGAAAATTTTCGATAAATCTCTAATTTCGAGAAAATTTTCGATAAATCTCTAATTTCGAGAAAATTTTCGATAAATCTCTAATTTCGAGAAAATTTTCGATAAATCTCTAATTTCGAGAAAATTTTCGATAAATCTCTAATTTCGAGAAAATTTTCGATAAATCTCTAATTTCGAGAAAATTTTCGATAAATCTCTAATTTCGAGAAAATTTTCGATAAATCTCTAATTTAGAGAAAATTTTCGATAAATCCCTAATTAAGTGCAAATTTTCGATAAATCCCTAATTTGGAGAAAATTTTCGATAAATCCCTAATTTAGAGAAAATTTTCGATAAATCCCTAATTTAGAGAAAATTTTCGATAAATCACTAATTTAGAGAAAATTTTCGATAAATCCTTAAATTTGTGTTAATGAAATTTTTGTTAAAGACCCTATTTTGACAATAAGTTTATATGATTTAAGGATATTTTCATTAAAATAGTTTCATTATTCATTTCCTACTTTATTCCCCGCATCAAAAACTATGGAACATTAATTCAATCTTATTTAAAATCTCATCTTTTGTTAGAACACTGAACATAATTGCAATTACCTACATAAAATCCTTAAAGAATAAACTTCACGTTATATGGGCATTATTTTTTCCTCATATTCTGTAGCTTTTTGCCCCTAAAATGTTAACGCATTTTTTTATAACAAGTTAAGGGACAAAGAAAAGGAAAACTACACATAAAAATTATTTTTATAGGAAATTTAACACATACATGGATAAAGTCCTGTGTCGTGATAGTTCACTTGACTTGTAATGTAAATTCGAAGAAGAAATGCGAACATACAAGGACTTCAATGTTCTTTTTTTCTTGGTCCTCTTAACGAAAAAAGGGAAAGTAACAAAAATTGGCGTGTAAGTTGTTGTTTCTTTTATTATTATTTTTATAGGTATAAAAATACGTGTGTATGTTTGTGAATATTTATTTTTATTACGTTAAAATGCCTCATCTTGTGAAGTGAAGCTAAAGAGCAAAACTGCTTTAGTGGCCTTTAAAGTGTCATAAATTTTGTGCTCAACAAAAGCTTAGGAAAAGCCCTAAATTGGCCAAAAATTGCCATAATCATAACGTTAGTTTGTTGCTTTGTCTGTAGAAAATGACAGTTTTTTATTTTAGTCATTGTCTCCATTTCAAGTAGAAATCTTAAGGTTTGAGTTGTTGTAATAGTTTGGTTAAAGAAAGAGAAACAATTTTTTGTTAACGACATGAATGACATCGACAACATGCAATGTGACCCCTTTTAAGGGAATTGGACACAAATTTTTTTGTGATTGTTTTATGAGAGATTTTTTGTGCCTTTTTCCTAGATCTTGTGACAAATAAGAGAATATTAAGTTCCTCATAACGCGTGAGGCACCAAATATATTTGATAAAAAGTTTTTAAAAAATGTCGATAAATCCTCTATTTAGAGAATTTTTTAATCAATTTTCTATACAGACAAAATTTTTGATAAATTCTCTTTTCAGAGAAAAATTTCGATAAATGTTCGATTTGAAAAAAAATTGAAAGTACCCGATTTTTACTAAAATATTATCGATTAATTGTCGATTTATAGAAATTTTTCGATTATTCTCAAATTGAAGATAATTATCGATAAATTCTCGATTTGTACAAAATTTCGATAACTTCAAGATTATAAGAAAATTCTATAGAAAATTTTCAATCAAAAAATTTCGAGAGGAATGGTTTTTCGATAAACACTCGATTTATCGAAAATCGATAAATAATTTCTTCGATAAAAACTCGATAAAAAAATTTCGATAATCACTGGATTTATAGAAAATTTTCAATAAACACTTGATTTATAGAAAATTTTAGATAAAAACTCGATTTATAGAAAATTTTCGATAAACACTTGATTTATAGAAAATTTTCGATAAACACTTGATTTATAGAAAATTTTCGATAAACACTTGATTTATAGAAAATTTTCAATAAACACTTGATTTATAGAAAATTTTCAATAAACACTTGATTTATTGAAAATTTTCGATAAACACTCGATTTATAGAAAATTTTCGATAAACACTTGATTTATAGAAAATTTTCAATAAACACTTGATTTATAGAAAATTTTCAATAAACACTCGATTTATAGAAAATTTTCGATAAACACTCGATTTATAGAAAATTTTCGATAAACACTCGAATTAAAGAAAATTTTCGATAAACACTCGATTTATAGAAAATTTTCGATAAACACTCGATTTATAGAAAATTTTCGATAAACACTCGATTTATAGAAAATTTTCGATAAACACTCGATTTATAGAAAATTTTCGATAAACACTCGATTTATAGAAAATTTTCGATAAACACTCGATTTATAGAAAATTTTCGATAAACACTTGATTTATGGAAAATTTTCGATAAACACTTGATTTATGAAAAAATTTCGATAAATTCTAGATTTATAGCAAATTTACGATAATTAAATTAATGCTCGATTTATGAAAAAAATTCTCGATAAATTCATAATATATAGATAATTTCCGATAAAAGTATTTATTTGTCAATGATTTGGAATAAATATTTTACTTAAGTAAGTTTTAAACAAATTTTTTATTTATAAAAAAATTTCCATAAATTTGTTAAATATGGACATTTTCCGATGGATTCTTTATTTATGGACATTTATCGATAAATTCTCTTAATATTGAAAAATGTTCATTAATACTTTATTAATGGTCTTTTTTAGATAAATTATTTATAGAAAATTTTCTATAAATTCTTCGTTTTTAAAGTTATGGTAGGATATTTGAAGTTCGTCATTACAGTGTGAGTTTTTAGGTTATGTTATTCGTGAATCAGTTTGATCCCCATATTATGTTAACAAGAATATGAAATGTTTAACTAGATATTAAAGTATTCACATAAGAAACGGGATGATTGTTGATTATGTGATTTTGAGAGAACAGTGACACAAGACTAGTAAAGGTAATAAAGGAGTGATGGGATTTTTATTTATTTACTTAATGAAATCAAGGTTTGCAAGGATATCAGAAATGAAAAGATATATATGTGATGAATACCAACATCGGCAAATAAATTCTTCTGTGCCTCCAGTTGACTGAACGAGGACGAAAATATTAATAGCGGTACATTGTATTTAAACGATCAAGAGCTGAAGTATCGTTTCCTGGATTCAAATATATATAATCTGGAATTAGAATAATTTTCATATGTCCTTAGAACATATTTAAATTTTCAATTCAAAGTTTTTCTAAGCCTAATTTAGATTATGTCCAAGTATAAGTTGTAGAGATTTAAGATTCTTTTCAGATTTGTAGAGGAACTTACACCAAAACTTACTTAGGAACTTACACCAAAAGTTCTTTGAGGGAAAAAACTGGATAACAAATTATCCCTTTCAGATGTGAGTCATTAACTTTATTTTGCTATAATCCATTAACGCCTCTGTTTCCCGTTTTTTTTTATAAAAAATCTTGTTTATTCTTTGTTATTACACTTCACGTGCTGAATAACTACAAATACAAATACACATATTTTTTCCTTTATTTGTTACACAAATTTATTTATTTTTCTTTTATTTTCATTCTTTTTTATTTTTTTGTTTACAAAACTCATAAAATGATGAGGGAAATACACCTTTTTGTATTATTATAATCATAATTATACTCCATATGTCTATACATATGTAAGTATATGCGTACAAATATATATTCACACATACACACACATTCTTGTAAACATATGAAAAAATATGATTTATGATTTTATGAATAAGAAATTATAAAAAGTGGAGAGAGAGAGAGAGTGAAAAAAACAGAAATGAACGGAAATTCGAGTACAAAATCACACACAATGGGAAAAAGCCACAATTTTCAGACAAGCCCACAAATACAACAAAGTTAATTTAACTACATACAATTACAAAAAATATACATAATAACACACACACACATATAAATGTTTAGCCATAATTTGAAAAAAGTTTTTCATACAAAAATTATTTTTTCCGTCTAACGGATGTGGCATATCACTTGAGGATATAAAAAAAAAATTATATACATATACAGAGAAATTTCCCATTTCCTGTTCCAATGGGTGGTTTACAGAAAAAAATGTAAATACAAATACAAATAATAAATAATCACACATACACACACATAAATACTTGATGTATTTAAGAGTAAAATCTATGCTGCATGTAGATTTTATTTAGTTGTAAGCGTATTGTGTGTGTGTGTGTTTATATAATTTTTTTATATATTTTACCTCAAAGTTTTATTTCATATTTTTTTTTTTCATTCTCAAATTCATATCCTTTAGAGAATAGACCAAATAAAATAAAAGTTGCATACACTGATTTGGTTGTGGCTTTGAAATAAAATTTTTGTTAGAAGTTTTTTGTAGATGAATTGAAAAAAATGTTCATGTATTTTCATGAAAATTGAGAAAAAATATGTAACCGGAAATGTTGCAATATAAATTGAGGTATCACAAAAATTCAAATACACAAAAGAGGGTTAATTAAGGAAGTGTTAATAAATGAAAAATAATTCAAATCTTTGAAAAAAAGAAACACAAAATTTAGAGGAAATTTTTAACATTTTATTTGGATGAATTATCGATTTATGGAGTATATTATCGATAAATGCTCTATTTATAGAAAATCGATAAATACAGGATTTAGAGGGAAATCTCGATAAAAATTTAGGATTTTTTTATTTAGAGATTTATTTTCAAATCCCTATTTTAGAGAGAAGTTTCGATAACTCTCCTATTTAGAGAAAATGTTCGATAAATTCTCTATTGAGAGATAATTTTCAATAAATTCTAAATTTAGAAAATTTGTTTAATAAATACTCTATTTGGAGAAAATCTTAGATAAATCATCCATTTATAATTAATTAATTTTTTATAAGAAAAAATATAAATTATCGATTTATAGAAAATTTTCGATAAATTCTCGATTTAAAGAAAAAATTCTCGATTTATAGAAAACTTTCGATAAATTCACGATTTATAGAAAATTTTCGATAAATTCACGATTTATAGACAATTTTCGATAAATTCACGATTTATAGAAAATTTTCGATAAATTCACGATTTATAGAAAATTTTCGATAAATTCACGATTTATAGAAAATTTTCGATAAATTCACGATTTATAGAAAATTTTCGATAAATTCACGATTTATAGAAAATTTTCGATAAATTCACGATTTATAGAAAATTTTCGATAAATTCACGATTTATAGAAAATTTTCGATAAATTCTCGATTTAAAGAAAAAATTCTCGATAAATTCACGATTTATAGAAAAAATTCTCGATAAATTACGATTTATAGAAAATTTTCGATAAATTCACAATTTATAGAAAATTTTCGATAAATTCACAATTTATAGAAAATTTTCGATAAATTCACGATTTAAAGAAAATTTTCGATAAATTCACGATTTATAGAAAATTTTCGATAAATTCACGATTTATAGAAAATTTTCGATAAATTCACGATTTATAGAAAATTTTCGATAAATTCACGATTTATAGAAAATTTTCGATAAATTCACGATTTATAGAAAATTTTCGATAAATTCACGATTTATAGAAAATTTTCGATAAATTCACGATTTATAGAAAATTTTCGATAAATTCACGATTTATAGAAAATTTTCGATAAATTCACGATTTATAGAAAATTTTCGATAAATTCACGATTTATAGAAAATTTTCCATAAATTCACGATTTATAGAAAATTTTCGATTAATTCACGATTTATAGAAAATTTTCGATTAATTCACGATTTATCGAAAATTTTCTGTCCGAACTTATCATTTTGTTTGTTTGTTACCCTATATATTTTCCTATTTAAAATCTGTTGTATGGTCCTTTAGAAACAAAGTAATAAATCTCTGAAACAATCTCAAAATTCAGAAGAATTTTTTATTTGAATAAATGATCAATGGCTTTGGACGAAATTTAACCATTATGTAGTACTGTTGTAATATATCATGTTTGAAAAAATATTCAAAATTGGTACAATAGAAAATGTTGTAGGTTTAAATATGCAAAATATGCCATATATGTTATATTGGTCTAATATATACGAAAAAATCGGAGTGGTATTTTACCTAGCACTAATACTTAAGATGAAATGTTGAAATTTTTCAGAAACTTTTCCTCTGTCAGGAACTTTGTGAGACCTGTATGATTTAAAACCTACATCAGCTTCAATTTTTCGTACCAAAGGGTCTGAGCACTAAGCTAACTGGGCTGCTTTTCTTTTGGATGTGTTGGGAGCAGCTTTCTTTTTTTTACTTTAGAAACATCACTTGGACCATTCCTTCTACCTGAACCAGGGTTTCTATCAACGGACAAGTTCCCCAATAATAATGGAAACACTTCGACGCTTTAAATACTTGGCCAACTTTTTTGAAGTACCAATTTGGTTTTTAGATATTTAATAATTTTAGTACGCTTTTCCTTCCGATCACTAATTTCAACCAGATCGACAATAAATTCATTTGTTTGACAATAAAAATAATAACTGATATGTTTTACAAAGGTAACTTGGTTTAAAATTTGTAATGAAAAACTGTGTTTAGAATTTTTCGATCTCAGTATTTATGTTGGTAAATTGATCAATAAAAAGTCATATAGAAAGTTTTGAGGTTATAAAACTCATAAATATAAAATTTTGTTATGCCGAACTGAATTGGAAAAATAAAGAAAATTTTGTATTTCCTTTAATAAAATACCCTTTTCCACACAGCAACAATTTGAGTTTGTTATACAACAAATAGAACATTTTTATATGTTTCAATCATTCATACATGTATACATATGAATACTATGTGTGCGTTTATCCTGTCTGTAGGAATTTTTTTTATAAAATGTCCCTTTTATTACATTTGTATCCACAAGAATATTAATAAATACATTTTTTATTTAATCATAAACAATTTGTAGCAAAATTCCTTTTCATATTGATCTCAGCATGATGTCAGTTCCAAAAGAATATTTTTCTGTAACTTTTTCATAAACAGGTAAATTTAGTGTCAAATGAGGCCGTAAAATATTTAAAATATAACATTTTTTTTGGAATGATTTTAAAATAATAAAACAGAAGGAGGTTAAAATGAAGGAGTGAGATCGAAAAAGTTCTTAACACTTGTTTTTAAATTAAAACTTTTAATCCCAGTATTATTTGATTCTTTTGATCAAGTTACCGTTGGAAAATATGCCAGTCCCTATTTGTGTCGTTTCGATTCGCGTCGGTTTTTAAGAACTGAAAAAATCGAGATGTATCGTTGTTATTTAAATATTCGTTACCCTAATTTGCGTCGCCTGAAACTATTAATAATTTTCCATAGCATTGCAGATCACTATTTTTAGCATCACTGATAACATTTATCACCTGTAGTTTAATTACGTGATACAATGTGACTTTCCTTTTCTTTGTTATATAAGTGGTGCTAATAACAAGTTTCCAAAGTCCAAAGTCCTTTCATTCAATTTGTATACATGATGAAAATAAGAGAAGAATTCCACTGTTCAAGAGCGTAATAAAAAATAAAACTCTTTCTATATAGTTCGACCTTAAGATAAAATTTTATGAAGTTGTAACGGAAATTCTGATGATTTCGAAGCGATCACCGATCAGTTTAATTCTTTTTTTCTTTAATAAAAAATACAAAATTGTTCGCCTTTTACCGAATATTTTCCCCAATCAATTATATTTGCTTTGCTATTCTCCGATCCCCATTAACGTCACAAAGCGGGGCTCTCGTGTACTGTTAATCTGATTAAAAAGAGTGACCAGAAAATAGTTTATGCTAAAATTATTAAATATTTGCAATAAAACCCAATTTGGCCCTTCAAAAAGTTGACCAAGTATTGAAAGGTTTGCAGTCGAACTGTTTTCAATATTATTAAACAGTAACGGGAGAACTTGTCCGTTGATAGAAAACGAATGATCCACGTGATATTTCTAAAATCAAAAATAAGTAGAGAAGCAAAAAGTATAAAAGCAGCACGGTTAATTCAGTTCTTGGACTATTTGGGAGGAAAAGTTAAAGCTAATGCAGTTTTAGGCTAAAAAAGATCCTGACAATGGAGGCTAAAAACAGAGCACAAAAATTGAAGTCAAGTTTTCTAAAAAATAAATATTTTTGCTGCTTAATGGATGGCTAAACGTATGTTCTCGAAGAACTGTTGAAGAAAATATTGGGAACCAAAAGCTTTCACAATTTCCCAAAAGCTCTAGGTATGACAGGCAATTGACTTGTCATTCTGCCAGCACTATGGTGAACAAACCCTTGAGGGGTACAAGGACAATAATGTGGTATTTGTAGCAAAAGAGGCAAATTATCAAAAGTGCCCGGAGCTAAGGCCAATGAAGAGATATTCCGCTCTTGTTAAACTAGAATTGAGGAGTACAAAAAAGTGTCCTGATTTTAAATCGAGATGGGCTAGCTGTTCGAGCAAAGTGACTATAAGAACGTTATTGAAAGGGTTTGCGAAATAGTTTCAAAATTTCATCACTAAATATTAAAATTTGTTTCAATTAAAGATAAAAAATTAAAACTGTGAGTTAAGTGATTTCGTTTTCATTTACATCTATGTATGTTTAGAATTTTTCACTCTCACTTCTTAATATTAAAGTTTTTTTTTTAAGAAATTAAATTAGTTTTCTTTTAATATGAATTTCAATAAATTTAAATTTTTATCTTTTAACTTAAATTTATTATTAATTTAAAAATGTTAACTAAAAACTGTTAAACTATTTTCGCAGTTTTTTTCAATTAATCCAAACTTTTGTGAATAGTTTTAACTGGCCACCATTTAATTAAACTATTTTTTCAAACTTTTTTTTCCATCCCCCTACCGAAGACAAAAGCTTTTCATAAATGTATCTGTCTGGCGTAAAATATTTTGTAATAAAATGGGGGGAGAAAAATATTAAAATTTAAAAAAGCGAATTTAGTTAATAACAAAGTAAATGAACGAAATGAGTGAATGAATAAATGAATGAGCGAACGAATGTCAGAATAACGACTGCAGTAATAACAATGATGCACAAATGATCTGCTATGACCCCAACCAACATCAGAGAAAACATTCACATTAACTTTCAATAATAATACAGACCATAAACCACATGACCACAGATTGAGAAGCTGAGAACAGATTTTTTTTAACTATCGCATGCTTTAACTTTGTTGAGAACAATTGGTTTATGGCACCTGTTTATAACGAAAAATACTTTTTGAAATTGAAAATATTTCTCTTGGAAATATAGAAAAAAAAGAAACGAAAATTTCAAACCAACGAAGTGCATTTGAATTTGATAAAAACAAATTTGCATTTAAATAGAAATCTTTTTGATTGGAGTATAAATAAAATCGTAAGAATAAAAATGTTCCATAAACTACATTATTCCAGTTGAAGCAGAATTTCGTTGAAAATATTATAAATCTGGTTTAAATTCTACACAAATCGATATGCGGCATAACGACCTAATATTAGTAATCCTGGAACTATTTGCTATATATTTGTGATCCGTCACTCTTGGGTTTTTATAGAATTTTGTTTTTTATTCAGGACTATTTTCTTTTAATCCAGAATTTGTTAGGAGATCATCTACATGAAGGAATATTTTGATTCCAAAGCTTTAATCCAAGCAAATCATTCAAACTCCATGAAAACTGTTTATAAAATGAACTGATATCTCTCCACCACAAGCCAATAGAAAATAGCAACTTCATCATTCCATGTTTAACACCAAGAAAGAACCATATAAGATCCCTTAAATTATATTATTATATATATAGTCTTCATCAAATAAAGATTTAGTTATTTCTGTCTTTCCTTTCGCTGTTCTCATATCCACATTAACAATCAATTCTAAAGAAATCAGTTCGGTAGGAATAAAGTTATCGACCGATATCTGATGCATCCTCAAAATTGAGATGAAACAGTTTGCAAAAATTTGCAATGAAAAAAAATTGTATTTAAATAGAATTTATCCATAAAAAGCAGCTTTACATGCTTCACTAAAATCGAATTAGTGGAAAAAATGTTAAAGGCAAAATCAGTGTGTTCTTGTAACAGGTCGGTTATTAATATTTGCTTGGTATCTGGGCTATCTTCCCCCTGGGTCCTATCCTTCTCAGATTTTGTGCAGTGAAAAATGGGTTCTTGAGAATTGGATTGAGATAGGAATGAAATTTTCAAACTCTCGCTTTAATAGTTCTTTAGACATTTAGTATTCTGATCCCATCGGAACAATTTGTTCCCTATATTACTTTCCGCTTAGTAACAAAATTGGGATCATTCTGCGAAGGTTTCATTGTCCATTAGCCCAAAAAACACATAGCAATTTTATATAAAGATTTTATTATTACAAGTCAATATGATTTATTTTCTTTCTTTAACATAAATAACTGATTTGACAAATATCGGACCATATTTTGTGATAGCTGCTCATTAAAATGTAACCAATTTCATGAATTTCGCCTCCCATATCATCCTACATACTTTCATTAACATTAATCTCTTTTATTAAAATGGACTAATAAAAACTTTGACCCAGTACTAACATATGGAGACAGTTCCAAAAATGTGAAACCGTAAGGCTGTTAAAACATAAAATTAATTTTCTGGTACATTGTCTTCAATTCATGGAAGCATAAGTGGTGGGACAAATTTAAGATTTAGCACAGCCGAATGTCAACTTCTTTTTGTTTATCATAAATAAAACTCAATGAAAATAATATCTATCACAAAAATTAATCTGAAATGTAAGAATAGAGCCGATTTATTTTCTTTTTCGACTTGCTTACTTTAAAAAAAATAACCTTTTACCTAAATTGACCTTTTCCTGATTTATTCCCCGTATGGCCATTTGCAATAGTTCGGTCGATATAAAGTTATGGACTAATAACCTTAACAGATAAATCGGTATTAATGAAAATCAATAATCAATTTCAATACTAAAACAAGTTAGAATGTATTGTGGGTTAAAATGAGATCTACTTTAGATAAGCTGTGTGAAGATAAATTGCAAATTTATAACCCTAGACACAAACCACACAAGTTAACAGAGCTCTGTTAATGCTTTAACAGAAGCCCAAAATTTAATTCTTTTTAAACATTTGAATAAGTCGTTCCAAATTTTAGTCTTGAAGGTGTCGACTATTTGATATCATAGCTGGATACAATGCATATCATATCCAAAAAATTTCATTCACCACGTTGTCTTGTTTTCCTAGAATTTGGATTCATCCCTCAGAGAGCGCATATTATTATTTTAATCAAAATTTGTGTTTTTATTGTAATTTTGAAGATAATTTCTTGAAATGACAATATATGTGGATGCATATCATCTTGTTCCTTCTCTTCTTTCGTCATTGGTTCAAAAATGTACTTCCTATTCCATTTTAAATGAAACACTCATCTTTATATATTTTTAACAGCGCTTTGTTAAAGCATCAGCGAAGCTCTATTAACTTGTGTGGTTTGCGTTTAGGGTTATAAATTTGCAATTTATCTTCAAACAGCTCTTTAGATACCTGATAATCAATATTTTCATTACAGGACACTACCCCTCCTCATTATTGTACCCTTCACTATTCAACTGATTTGTGTGTATAATGAAATTATCTCTACAAAATTCTCAATTCTATAAAAATCATTAGATATTCGATTAACTTCCGCCTTTCGTAATTAAAGAGGACCTTTAGTTTGCATTCTATTCTCTCTTCCTCTTCCAAAGAATGAAGGAATTCCCAGAAAAATGTTTCAAAATATTTAATTAATTAATTTAAAGTATTACTTTTAATATTTTTTCAAATATAAGATTTAATATATCAATTGCACAGGAGTCTATCTTAATGTATTGAATATTTTTTAATAAATTTCCACATGAATATTCTCGAAGGTTTCTTCAACTGATTTCGAGAAGGTAATATATCTATAGCCCAAATTTTACTTATTATTCGATTGGAAAAAAATTTTAAATGCATAGAGCGGTTATAATTACTTACAAAACTAAGCTTACATTTTTGAATATCTCTTATAGTTTAAGAAATATTTAGACCGTAAAATATTAACCCATTTTTGAAATAATAATTTCATCATAAATCTATGGGGGTTCGAGAAAAAGTCATGTTATTTTGAAATAGAAACAAACTATTTTTTCTGAAAATTTTCAAAATGTGGTTACATTTTTTAGTTCAAAGTCAACTTTTTCCCTTTGGACTAAACTATTTTTTCTCAACTCCAAAAGAATGTCTAATGCAAGCGCATATAAAATAAATCCTAGGATGTTAGGAAAACGATTTCCCGCCAGCCCTGTGGGAATTTCATAAAATTCAAAACTTTATTATTTAATATTTTGAGAAGAACAAAAATGTCAAAGCTAGAATCGTCAAAAGAAATACCTTGATTATATAGTTACATTTAGTAGCTCCTCAATCAAGAATTCTGCAATGGGCCAAACCTCTTCTAACAACTGGATGTGTGAATTTTCTTAACAAGTTGTCCACGGATTGAAATTTTTGGTATATTATATTATATTATATTATATTATATTATATTATATTATATTATATTATATTATATTATATTATATTATATTATATTATATTATATTATATTATATTATTATTATATTATATTATATTATATTATATTATTATATTATATTATATTATATTATATTATATTATATTATATTATATTATATTATATTATATTATATTATATTATATTATATTATATTATATTATTATATTATATTATATTATATTAATTATATTATATTATATTAATTATTAATATATATTATATTATATTATATTATTTATTATATTTATATTATATTATATTATATTATATTATATTATATTATTATATTATATTATATTATATTATATATTATATTATATTATATTATATTATATTATATTATGGAATTTGTTTAATGTCTAATATTAAATTCTTTACAAATAATATTCCGAATATAAATTCTTGAAATTTTTGACAAATTTATTATTATTTATTATGTTATTTACTTTGAGTGCTTTATTATGTACATATTATTTTTCAAGTAAGTACCTTTCCAACAATATAAGACTTGTATAAAAATTGTATATCATCCTCCAGAATTTACTAAAAGTTGGTTTCTCCTCTGATATTTGCACATTTCCGATAAAATTATTTTGGTGAAATTTTGAAAATATTATTTCTAAAGATCTTTTGTAGTGCTTAAGAAGAGCATAGGTTTTCAAAGAACCGTTAAAGGAACACTTTCTGCGAGACTTTGGATATGACTTCGGATGGAACCAAACATTTCTTTTAATCGATAGCAAAAAGCACCTAATATCTGATATAACTTTAAAATTCCATTGAACATCTTCGCTAAATTTGTTATAATACAAGAGAAATGTTATATTTATTTCATAACCATAACCAAAATTACGAAATCGTTTAAGTGAACAAATAGTTATAGGCTACAGTGTGTAACATTTTGATACACCTCACAATTATTTGGTCATTTAAATTTAATTTATATTATATAATTTTTTTCAAATTTGCGTCAAACATTTGTAAGAGAAATAAAATTTTAAATGAAATACTGAAATCACAATGGAATCTATCTCCCGCATCAGGCCTCTTTCTGAAATGTCGATCTAGAGTGGAAAGTGTGTTAGGTTATGCACAGACTTAAATACATGTATAATGTTCAAATTGATTTCAGCCGTTATGTTCTAAAATCTCAAATAACAGCATGCATGTATTGAAAACCCCAATGCATGACTAATCATCTGGTAAAGACTTTTTCTAGAGTTATATATGGACTCCATACACAAAAATCCACGAGTTTTAAAATTTTGCGTTATAACTTCTATTTTTCTTTAATCGTGTAATAAAATTCATTGATTATTCACTTCTGAAACTTCTAAATGTATAATTATGTTTTTAAAAAAAATTTGTGTCTTTAGGAAATACTTCCCCATACCGCCCATCTCGGATACACTTATAAAATTTTGAGATAATTCTGATATCAAAAATTTATGAAATCTATAATCGAAAGGAATTTGGCGATAAGTTTTTTATCAATCGTTGTTATTTTCTGTAGCTTTAGTTTCATTATAATTCAAACTATTTCCTAAGTTCAAATATCTTACGAAGAGGCAAATTTAATAATCATTTAATTGAATTGTAAACATAATTCTGTTTTTATTAATATCAATTTTGAAAAATTTTTTTGATTAATTTTAAATAAAAAATGATTTTTAATAATTTTATATTTAAAATTTTCTTAATTATTCGTATGTATACTTTTCATTCATCAACATGTTTAGCAACATTTCAACTTAACGAAACAACATGTAAACAATTATAGCAACTTGTTGAGAATAAAATTCATAAGAGTTCAAATTCAATGATGACATAAAATAAAACATAATTATAACACTCTTCTTTAATAAACAAAAGTCACGTGCTATTCAATACTCTTTAAATGTTGTTGTTGTTGTTATCATAAGTCCTCATTTAAGCTCTCACCAGCTCTTGACTAAATTTAACTAGTAAAACATTAAGTGGAAGTTAAAATGCACTGCGCATGACTGCTATAATAGTTGATGATGATAATGATTAACTTAATTATGCTTTGATTAAAGCTTCTTTCTTTCTTTCAATCTCTATTCTCATATACTTAACCAAAATGTCAAAAGTCAAAGATTTACGAAGAACAACAATTAGAAGAGAAACATTTTGATTTGTTTTTATTTTTCCTTTTATTACAAGTTTTTGACAGTTTTTTTTTAGCTTCAAACAAAAAACAGCTGAGTGTCTGAGAAATGTTAAACGCGAATAACTAAAAAAAGCGGTTTGTTTTTATTGTTGTTATTGTTAATAAAAATAAAACGTGAAATCGATAAATAAATTAAATAAAAATAAATGAATTCGTATTAAAATTAAAACCAGTTTAGTTATTGTTTATATAAAAATAAATACAGGAATTCCCCAAACAAAATCACCAATTCCCATCAATCAGCCCGAAACCAAAAAGGCAGCATCTTTTATTATCAGCTAAATATAAATTTTAACAAAATATTGCTGATTTCTGTTGTTGTTGTTGTTTTTGTGCAAAAGTGAAATAACAATTAACGATTTTTAGTCACCGAAAATCGATTGTTGTTGTAAGTGTTTTACAAAGAAAGTGAATGAGTAAGTGAGTGAGTGCGTTAGTGAAAAAAATTATAAAAATCAAATAATACACGTTTTTGCCAAAGTGACGTTTTTTTATTTATGTTGTTGTATTTATTCCGCACTTGTTGTTTTTTATTTACAAGTGAGTGTTTTCATTGTTTTTGTTGTTTAAAAAAATAATCGTTTAGTGAAGTTTAAGTGTCTGTTTACTTAATTGTAAACTTAAACTTCCTGTTTGTTGTTTTTGTTAATTTATAGAAGAAAGCAAAATAACTGGTTTATTACGATCAAATTTATAAAAAAAGAAGATACGAGTCAAAAAAATCATAAAACCACTTGCTGCTCCGACAACTTGTTGTTGCTGTTATCATTTGAGAACCCTACAAGAAGGACAACAGAAAATTCTATTGCGAATGAAACTTGCTACAGTATGGGCGATATAAAAACGTAAGTGATTTTGTTTAATTTGAATGGACTTTTGAAAATTTTTACTTAAAAAAACTAGTTTTTAACCGGTGTGCTTTGGTACACAAAAAATCTTCCACGGTTCTCGATTCTGAAGAAAATCCATAAATTTCATTTATCGGATATCTGCTGTAAATAGAGAATACATCTCCCCTCTAGCCCTGTCCATTTAAAAGTTTTCAGTAAAACCATTTCTTAAACTTTTAACACTCGATGTCATAGTTGTACAGCAGACGTAAAATAAATATTTGCTTGTATGGGGGCCATCTTTCCCCGTGACCCTATCCATTCTACATTTTGCCCAGTAACACTATTCATTGGGAAAGTAATTAGGATTAAATCTTAATACTCTCACTTCAATAGTTAATGTTTCCTTTGTGTGGGGGTAGCACACCCCTTCATCCTATCCATGCAACATTTTTAGAATCCTTTTACTATTCCTTGAGAGAGTGATTTTGAGACCCTCGTTATAATAGTTCTTTAGATATTAAATATGTATGAGGGTATCTCCTCCCTGAACTTATCTGTTATACATTTTGTACAGTAAAAAAGCTCCTTGAAAAAGTGATGAACAGCATCATTTGCATGAGGATACTTCCCCTTATGATTCCATTCGTCCGATATTATGCGCAGTAAAGCAGTTTCTTGAGAAAGTAGTTGGTTGCGTATTGAAAACTGAAGGTACCCAATAATATAATGACCTATAAATTTTTATTTTTATAAGATTTCGAATAAATTTTACCAAAAATATTATAATTTTTATATTGCTGCTTCAGAAGATATTCTCTTATACTTAATATTATGAAACCAGGGCCTTAAGCATTCCAAACTCAATCTTGGGCAAAATTGAAAGTAGCTTTAATCATTTGTTTTTACATAAAGTTTTACAGGCGACTGTAGAAATTATAGTTTTAAATTCAGACTTCAGTGTTTTTCCTCCGGGACCCTTCAAGGGTATCTCTGGTTTTAAGAGTTAAGGAAACTTCGTAGAAACTTAAAAACCATGTTTGCACATTCTATTTATCTCATATAATTTTTGTGAGTTATTTGCAATTGAGATTATTTCTACAAGAACTGTTTTGAGACAATCATGATATGGTTATGTCACAACTATGTTATTGTTGCCAAACTTGTTGTGAACGACGACTCACTTAACCGAAATAAAAACATTCTTATATTGAACTCCTAACAGTTTTGTGGTAAGATATGTTGTTCCAATGAAAAATATTTTTTAAATTCTAAAAATGTTTTTGTTTGTCAAAACAAATTAAAAATAATATTTTGGTCTAATTAAAAATTGTTGATAATTTATTAACAACAATTTAATGTTCTAACAACATTTTATCAAAAATAAAATAAGTTCACAATAGACATGTTGGCAATAACAGTAAATGTTTACCTGAAAACAGTTGTATTGCGACAAACTTATTATTATAAAACTTTAAATTGATTTATTTCTAAAAAATATTGTAGTTGAATTTTATACAAATTTCGAAGAATTATTGACTTTTCTTTGGTAAATTATTGAGTTACCATTTTTTTCTTTTAGCCAAAATTTCGATCAGTTGAAAATATAACGACCATGGATGTTGTACTCGTTCGTCTATATCAGTAAAGGGAAATAATAATGACACAGACCGATTTAAACGATTTCGTTGTTTGAAAAGTACTTCTTAATGTCAATAATATTCTAAAACAAAACACTTTGTTCCTTTGTGGTTCTAAAACTTTTCCATCTGAGGTCTTTGAGGTGGAAGCGGAATACAATATCCTTTACTACACTACTTCCTTTAGTTAAAACATTTTCACATTTTTACTGTTATTATATAATTGATATAAGCAGCTGGTAAATTTTAATTACGATTTTTTTTTTAATTTCTATTAAATTATAAGGAAATTTCAAATGCGTTATAAAATCTCTAATAAATTAACTGTAAACTTGAAACGAAAACCTCCAAATCAAATTTTGGTTAATTTAATAAAAAAATACGTATTCAAAAATTTGTGTGTCAATAAGCAAACATGTTATAGTCGGTCAAGTCCGAATATATAATAACCTACACTACATCGTTGGTTGTAAATGCCTGACAGAAATTTCATTAACGACCTTCGTATAATTTGCTTTTCTACTTTAAGTTTAAGTCTGCAGTAAATTGTTATCAGACAAACATTTATGTAAAATTTATGAGTTTAAAATGGATTTTTTTAGATGGGAGCCAGAAAAAATTTTTAGCCGACCCTCGTAATTTTTTATCATTATATATCATAAATTGGCCAAATATTATTGCTATACCTATATATTTAAGATTTATGCGTTTTAAAGTGGTATATGAAAGAGGGGTTGTAAAGAAAATATGGAAACACCGATCCCTCGCATAATTTCGCACTTCGGTTTTTGCTTATAACTGTCTTAATTTGACCAAATATTTTATACGTATATGTGATATTTATGAGTTTTTAAAGTGATATTTGGAAGTGGGTTGTATGGGACTTATTAGAAATATTGTTTTGAATATGCATTGTTCTTGGTTCCACATAATACCACCTACGTAATTTTATTAATATATTTTGAAATCTGCGACCTGGACTTGCAAAATAGATTTACATGGACAGTCAGTCGGATGGACAGACGGACATGGTTAAATCGCCTCTGGAGGTGATTAAGAGTCGAACAGTGGTAGTCCTATTTTTTCTGCCCGTTACATATATCTGACCAAATGCATAATACCTTACTCACCTATGGTCGTGTAGGGTATAATGATATCAGCAACCGGTGGCCTTAAACATGGTCAATTTAATCAAGCTGGTGTGAAAGTCAATATTAAATTTCTTCCTCAAAGTAAATTCAACTAAAAAGTGTGACAAATATTTGATTAACGTTACCCACAAATTGAAATCAATGTTGCATTTAAATGTTTGTTGTCAAACTTGTAACACTTGTAAGTCACCAAAGTGAAGTGATGTAATTGTAGTTCTTCCTTATTTTATGTTACAAGTTTAATTTAGTTAAATAACAACTTAATATTTATTTACTTATTTATTGGATCATAAGGAGTGAGATCGAAAAATTCTTAGCACACGTTTTTCATTTAAAATTATCACACTTATATGTTTTTTTTTTTATCAAGTTACCTTTGTAAAATATGTCAGTTATTACGTTTAACGTTAAACAAATGAAAATATTATTCTGAGTAAAATGAGTGACACATCTTGTGCTACAAAAGGTTGGTGAAGAATTCAAAGGTCTGTCATCAAACTGTTTCCAATAATATTAATTAAACAGTACCGGGAGAATTTATCTGTTGAAAGAAAACCTGGTTCAGCTTAAAAGAATGGTGCACATGACGTTTTTTAAATCAAAAAATAGGAAGCTTTTTCAAACACATCCAGTAGGAAAGCAGACGGGTTAGCTCAGTGCTCGGAATATTTGGTACGAAAACTTTTAGCTAATGCTGGTTTAAAAACATACAAGGTTCAAGATGTTCCTGACTGGAACGCTGGTAAAAATTTAGAGGCCAAAAACAGAACACGAATTTTAAATCAAGTTTTCTAAAAGAAATGGATGAAGATTTTTCGTAACTTTCTGTATGTTGCTGATGCTCAAGGGAATTTTGATAAAAAGTTTAGAGTCCAAAGGCAAAATTTCCTTAAAAGTTCTTGCTATAGCAAGTAGCACGTAGCTGCTGAAAAAAGAAGTCTAATATTTGTTACAACGGCCTCTATAAATACAGAAATTTACATCATGAACTGTTTACAAACAGTTGGCTTCCATTCATAAGACTTCATTATGTGTCCACTTATTTTTGGCCAGACTTGGCGTCCTGTCACTATGGCAAAAGAGCCCTTAAGTGGTAAAGGATCAGTTATGTGTTATTTGTACCAAAAATGCAAATAATCACAAGTCCCCGGAGCTAAGGCCAATGAAGAGTTATTGGAGTCTTGTTAAAAGAGAATTGAAGAGCACAAAAATGGCATCCAAGAGATGCTGGATTTTAAAGATTTATAACTGTGTACTGAGTATAAGAGGTTTTACACCATTAGTTGAATTAGTGAAAAAGGTGTTCTCCAATTAAGCGCTTATTTTCATTTAAAATAAAATTTTGTCTAAAAATCTACTTCAGATTCCATTAAATCTGCCATCTGAAAACGAAATATTTAATTAAGGACATTTTTACAACATCCTTTTTAAAATCAAAAGAAACGCGAGATATTTTTATTTGATTTTAATGTCAGAAGAAAATTATTATTTATTTTGTTTTATCCTTCTGAATTTATCTGGAAATATTTAACTGAATATTTTAAATCACGATCTGTAATTAAATTTTTATTAAGAATTTGTAACCTTCTGATTCAAATAATTGTAGAAAATATTTTTCAAGACTTCACTTTGATGTAACCAAAATAAAAAAATAATTGTTAACAAAATTATCAAATTTCAAAAGATTGATTTTCATTTAATTTATGGAAATTTCAAAGATACAAATAAATTTCTATTGTTACAAAAATAATCCTTTTTAAAGGATTTTCAAAGGATTTTAGAATCTTTTTTGTAATTTATATAATTTTGTTAATATTTGTGCTGTTTGAAGGAGAAAAACGTAAATAAAATTTTGATTAAACTTCAACTTTAACCCCCTTTTACCTGATAACGTGCCAATAATCATTATATCGAACAAAACAATTGAAACCAACAAATTTTTTTAAGGGTCACAAATTTTAAACATCCTCCCCATTTTAAGGGTGTTAAGTTAATGCGATGTGACGGATAAAAGACGAATTTTAGTTATGCTACTCAGGGTAGCAAAATTTTCTGAACTTTTTGCGCAGAATTATGAATTTCGGAACAGGGTCCGGATATAATATGTTTCACCATATACATTAGTGAATTTCATTACAAATTTCATTATTAAGATACACACGAATAATGAATGGAAATCAGTTATCGATTCTTGATTTTCCTATTTCACATTTTTAATATATTTTTTGATTAATCGACCAATAAGAATCGACCCAAATAATAGTTTTTTATCATTCTCAAACATAAGCTTGAACGATTTTTGTTTGAATTCATTTTGGATATCGGACTATAATTTTAATTCTAGCGAACAGATTTTTCTGTTCCGAACAATAATAAATAATCTGGTTAAATTTCATTGAGTTTAGAACATTAATTTGAAAGTGAGTGATGGAAAAAGCTAAATCGAATCAGATAAAATTATGTCTTTTAGTAAAAATTATATTTTTTATAAAAATAAATTTTTGTTGGAAAATAGAATTTTTAAAGAAAAATTTAATTTAATTTTGGAAAAAGTGCATTTTTATAAAACTAATAATTTTTGGTAAAAATTATAAGTTTTAGGTAAAATTTATTACTTTTAACAAAAATTTCAATATTTGGTTAAAATTAGTTTTTTTGTAAAAATTTGATTTTTTGTCGGAATTTAATTTTTTTAATTAAAATTTTTTGGGATTTTTTTTTGGTAAAAATGAGTTTTTTTGTGAACATAATATTTTGTAATTTTTCCAGTCATTCCATTACCATAGATCTATTAAACATCACTTGGAGTAACATTTTTGAATCAAATTCTCTCAGGAATTTCACTTTCTTCAACTAAATTTTTTTCAAACTCCAAAATTATTTTAGATTATCAGCTAAGCGATCAGTTCCATTGCAGCCAGTTTGAGAATATTTATTATTTTTTTTTTCAAACTATTTCCGTTATTCCAATATTATACATTTTGTAAAGACTCCATGAAGCACCATATCAATATCCAGAAACACCAATACTTTCAAAAATGTCACAATTTTCAACCCACTTTTTCTTAAATTCCAAAATTATTTTAGATGTCCCACTATGCGTGCTCCATTAAGGGCCCTTTATACAATCATTCCTATATAGCGTGATGTGTGCATCGTTAATCATTATTCATTACCAACCAGTTGAAATACTGTAAATTTGAGAAAACTTTTTTCAAAAAATAACTAAAATCATTTATAAAATAATTACAGTTTTTTCAGTATTATAGACCCATTGGAGCACTACTTCTATATATCTTGAAATGGCTTCAGGCACATTTTACCAAATCGTCCACAAGAAATTAATATTTTTTCAACTCGATTTTTTCTTTAATTCCAAAACTAATTTCAGAAGTCTCACATAGCGTGTTCCATTAGGAGTTCTTCAGGCGTTCAATGTGTGTACCATGATTCGGGTAGTTCCTGACTTATGCATATTCCATTAGGAATAGTAATTTGAATTAAAGTTATATTTTATTTAAATTTAATTAAAAAATCGTGTTAACCTTAATAGGAATTAAAAAAAATAGTTCTAAAAATTTCTATGGTTCCAATTTAAGCACCATTTCCGAAAATCTTTTTAAAGGGTATAAATCTCAAAAAATTTGTGTTTGTGTTACATGTGTATAAAAATATTGCAATTATGTTTTTATATAAAAGCAGTGAGATCGAAAATTCTTAACATACAATAAAAATGGAACCACTAAACTTGCAGTTTTTATTTTTAATTTGATTGAAACTATAATTACAATTTCCAACAAATGCATTTTTATGATTATAGTGAAGGAATTTCGAACCCTGCTGTTAACATTTTTAGAGTGCTTTCTGACATTTTGCTGGAACAGGCTGTCCATTTCCGCTTAAAACCTACCATGCTTTTGAATACTTTTTTATGATTTTCAATTCTCTTTTAACAAGAGCTTAATATCTCCCCACTAGACTTAGATCCGCTCAATAATTTGCCTCTCTTGGCACAAATACCACATTGCACTTCCTGTACCACTTAAGCGTTGTTCATCATAGTGACAGTATGCTACATCAGGCAATAAATGGCTTGAAGTCTCAGGAACGGGAGCAGCCTTTTTATAAACAAATTTTGGTTTTATAGAGTCCATTGTAACAAATTATTGCTTTTTTCCTGTAACTGCATATTGTTTTGACTGCTAAACATTTCCTCGAACATCAGCAACATGAAATTTTTGAGCAGAAAGTTGTGAAAATTCTTTAAGAACTCACCTTTTGTCATCCATTATTCAGCAATAATTTTTTTGAGTACTCTAATTTGGCCTCTTAAAGCAGCGATCATTTCTGGATTTTTTTTATATTTAGCTAATCGGGCTGCTTTCCTGCCGGATGCGTTGGAAGCTCTTTTGAAAATGCTTTCTATATTTTCCGTTGGAAAACAGTTTGATGACAGACTTTTGAATGTTTTTTTATTGGATCAAGTGGGATTTTGTTCAAAATACATATTTAATACTTTTATTATGCACTTTTCCTGATCACTCTTGTCATTCGGTTGACATTAAACATAATAACTCACATGTTTTACAAAGGTAACCTGAACCAAAAAATATGTGAAATGATACTTGATAAAAACAGTAAACAAAGTGTAGTCTCTAGTTTTGCCCCATATATCGCTTTTTCAATAACTTCTTTGACCTCTACTAACAGAAGCGTATTTATTATCACATAATTTTTATCTAACATTTTCAACATATTTAATGCTTGAAAATGACTATGAAGCGCCTCCACTTTTCCCACACCACTTTTCTTCATAATCACTTCAAAACCATAAAAGTGAAATAAAATGTCATATTTTCGAAAATCAACAACTAACTAACCATCATTAAGCTTATCAGTTCCTTCATTAATTTGACAACATTTTTCGTTATCACAATGACAATTCCTGTGTTCTGCGTTATTTTTGGGCAATTTTTCTGTGCTCAAGTATTGTGTTTGTTTCCTGTAATAATGGTTCATTCTCTCTATCATTAATATTAAATGAGTAATTTAACAAAACAACTACAAAATAGTATTTCACTTAATTGGTTGTTTAGTGAATAAGAGGTCTTACCTATCAAAATTACCAATCAACCATCCTACTGAGGGTATTTGATATGAATATAGAAAGAAAAATGAGAACTACAATACAACAACAATTCAATTGTCATTTCATTTTTTCATATAAATAAACGTAATTAGACATACATATATATGTATGTATGTAAATATATGTATATATATACATATAATGTTGAAGGTTGATACTTTTGCCCCAGTCTATATGGCTACACAAAACTAACACTTTTATGTGCATTTATTATAGCAAAAAAAAGAAAAAAAATGTGAAACCGAATAACGCACACAGGGGTTATTTTTGATATGACAACTTAATAGATGAGAACAGAAATAATGGTTATTTCAATATCACCCAAATTCACCCACACATTGAAGGGGTTTATTTTCGGTAGCATTTTCACTTTGTTGATTGGTCTAGTGAATTTACCTAAAAATGAGGGTATTTGATATGAATATAGAAAGAAAAATGAGAACTACAATACAACAACAATTCAATTGTCATTTCATTTTTTCATATAAATAAACGTAATTAGACATACATATATATGTATGTATGTAAATATATGTATATATATACATATAATGTTGAAGGTTGATACTTTTGCCCCAGTCTATATGGCTACACAAAACTAACACTTTTATGTGCATTTATTATAGCAAAAAAAAGAAAAAAATGTGAAACCGAATAACGCACACAATGGTTTCAATATCACCCCAAATTCCACCCACCACCATTGAAGGGGGTTTTTTTGCGGTAGCATTTTCTTTGTTTTCTTTTGTTGGTTGGGCCTCCACGTTTTCTGTTATTTTATAAATGATTGTCCCCGAATATGTGTCTGTGTGTCATAGATATCAATTTTTCATCAAATACCCCTTCCAATACATTATTCATTTTTTTCAACGTTTCTTTTGCTTGATTTGCTTTCGCGTTTTTACTGATGACAGTTTTTGAATGACGATGACTTTAAAGCCCTCACTAACTACATTTAAATGACAACCTATTTTTTTTTCTTCCCACTTCTGCTTCTTCATCAGCAACCCTTATTCCAAAAAGCGATATATTTCCATTTTTTCCTTTTTTTGGTTCGTTTAAATGACGCAAATTGCTTGTGATTGGAATATTAAGAATTGAAAAAAAAAATGTTGAGTATTTAATGTTTCTCTGCTACTTCGTTTTATTAAAATAAATGTTCCTGAAACAGTTGAGGAATTTAAAATAAATTATTTTAAATATTTTTCTAAAAATTATATTTCATATTTTTATTAAATGAAATAATGTGAACATTTAAAATCGGTCTAATAATAAATAACGATGAAGCTTCTTCTTGATAACATAGTTTTTCTTGGTTTCAAAAAATCTCCCCACCCTGGCCTGCTTGTGTTAAATAGCAGTCTTTTATAAAATCTCTTTAGGTCTTGTCAATATTTTGAAAGATTCTTTAACTCTAAAAAATTTAAAAACTTTTTGAATGTTTTCGAAAAAAAAACTGAAAATGATAAAATTTCAACCGACTGTGAATTTGGAAATAAAAGAAATCCATATTGAAAATGGCCGACTGTTGCTCTCCTTTCAAATAATACATCTAACAAGCCCGCTGTTTTCTCAACAATAATAAAATAATATGAACGAAAATTATATTTTAGGCAGAGCAAACAAAGTCACCTCTTAGGAAAAAGGTTAGAATCTTCGCTAAACAACAGTACATCACACTTAGATGGCGATGGTTTTTGGCATCGTTATAAGCACGCTAATTATCCTAAGACTTAGCTACAGCTGATTAAAGATCTGATTAAATGTCAGCAGATTGTAATTGAAGCTCTAGTTAGATATCTTTGGGAATATGATTGGAATTCAGTATCATTACGAAGTTGACCTTATGATAATATAGTTGTTGTATGCATTATAACCTTCTCCATACAATCTAAAATCGAACACAATAAACCGGCTCAAGCCTTGAAGATCCATTATTGTTCTGAGTATCAATTTCAGAAAAAGTTACAGAATTTTCACTTTACAATTTAAATGACATGAATCGTACGCTTTCAGACAATGTGAAAATGTTGCGCATCTTTAACACTTCATACTAAGTACTTTCGTAAATAATGACTTCAGTTACAGGACTAAGTAGGTCTTGAGATGTTTGGTTGTATGAACATGATAGATCTATGTGACAGATGAATGTTGATCCAGCTTACAGTTCACATCAATTTTATGCTTTCGTATAATGTAAAAGTTTTGGGGTATTTTCTTATAATATTGGGGAATAATAGCGAGTATTAGTCCTCTTACATAAACAGGCCCTTAGTCGTTTGAATATAGAAACATTAAAGGCTTCAGCGACATATCAAAGTTTTACTTAATTTGTAGATCTGCTTTAATTTTGTCTTCCCGAAAGGAATATAAAATTGAATCCAGAATTTTTTCCGGTGAATTTTCAGATCAGCTATTCAGATGAATATAAGTGTAATTAGGTATAAACAGCTGAAATAAAAAGTAAGAAAATCCTGTATCAAATTGTGATCTTTAATTTTGTCACTTTGTAGTCCCTCAAAGTAAACAGAACTAAAGTTTTAATGAAAAGTGATATTGCAATTATTATTGCACGATCATTTGACGATCAGGTTATGTTTTCAGGCCCAGGGGCGAGCTTAGAATCATTATTAAGAAGAATCTTAGTATTCCAAGCAAAATTTTTTCTATCAATCCATTGGGCGCTCTTTAGCGATTTAAAAAAATGATAAGTTTTGTTACATTCTAAAGTTATGCGACAGATTTCAAGATGTTTCAAAATTGTTTATTACTCCCATATGGATCCACTTCCAAAAATGAATAAATCTGAAAGAAATTTTAATACTGTGATAATATTCCATCCATTGTAAATTATTACAGATAAAAATTTTACGAGTACATGTATATAACTCTCAATTACCCTTAACGAAATTATCCATAAATGTATGCAATGATGATAATATTTCAACAAAATCAGCATCATAATTATCAGCTTTGGAGGATCTCAGATTATGCCGCTAATCAAATATGTATGAAATTTACAGTTATATTTCTTTAGGGTCAAATAATTAGTTGTGTGTTCAATTCACAGACAGTTGATCATCTAATTTTGATTTCGGCCAATCTTACTATATACTACTCTTCCTATATAATATTAATGGTATAAAATTAAATTATTTTATCAAATATAACCTCACCCACCACTTGCGTTGGTCCTTTCGCAAACAGTGTTATCATTATCAGCAAAACATCAAACATTCGAAATCTAACAAAATCTAATAATTCCATAATAAATGGGAATTTTTATTTTAAACTTAAACGGGTTAAAGAAAAACTTCAACACAACATTAAAGCCGCATTTTTAGCTTCTTAGGACAACAACAAACAATTTTCGCATCATGTATTTTTGTAAGAATGATATTTGAGGGACAACAACAACAAGAAACAACAAGAAAATTAAGATATGAACAGTAACGATGGCAGACGTTGGCCATAAAACCTTCCGACCCAGTCGAATGAATAAAGCGAAACAAACAAGTTAAAATTTGTATATTTTCCCATTAAAGGTTTTGTGGCTGCTATCAATAACGTTCAGTCATTCAGTCATCATTCATTCATTCTCATATAAACTCATTTCCATTCTCGTTCGTTCGCTGGTTTACTCATTCATTCATTCATTCACTCACTTCATTCAGTCATTTTATTTATTCACTTAAATGTTCTTATGGATGTAAACTGTAGCTGCTGTATAAATCTGCTGGCCGGTTGGTATTTGGGGGGGAATTGGGTTGAATGGTTGGTCGTCTGACTCTGGGTGGTTGTTTGGTTGGCTGTCTAGTTGGTTTGGTTGGATTTAGTGGTTCGTTTGGAAATAAGTATCTATTTTGTTGGTTTGGGAATTACTTAACTTGCGATACATAAATGTTGGTTGCCGCTTGCTATTCGCACAAATAGTTTTGTTGCTCCATTGTCATGGCATGTTGTTACTGCTCTTGCAAAATAGTGATGTTTCATTGCGAACTTTACTATATACAACATACTATAACGTTGTGGCTGTTGTAACGGCTGTGACGACGATGACGACGATGTGGACGTCAAAAACGTAAGAGAGGCTAATATTAGTGATGTTGATGGTGTTACAACTAACTGATATTGTTGTTGAATGATAATGTTGATGATAATAAAAATACTTAGAATGCAAAGGATTCTAATGTTGGTGATGGTGGTGGTGTGGTGTTGGAGGCAGTGATACATTTTCATATCAATGTTTTTCTATTTGTAATTGTATTTGTTGTTATGAAATGATGACATTACTGCATAAATTATTACTGATAAGAGGATTTCAAATTATTGTTTGTCAATGATAACAACAGTTTTTGTGGTAAATATTTTCACACTATTTTTATTGATTTCAAAGTACACGAATTATAAACATTTTCTGTTGCAATGTTTGTTATTATTGTTGGAAATGTGTAAAATCCTTCCAACGGAATTTAAGGCAAAATTGTGGTATTTTGGTTGCAAATGAAATTTAATTATTAGAATGAGAAATAAACTTTTAATTATAATTGAATGATACATTTTTACATGAATATTACTTTGTCGTCCATCATTACTAATGTTCCTTAATGTCCGTCAGTAGTAGTAATTTTAGATATATTTCTCTGAAATTGGTATGCATGTTTTTTGGGACCAAAGGAAAAGCTTATTGAAATTAGTGATGATCGGTGGAATGTTTGTGTAGGGTAAGAATAGACGGACTTAATTTCTTATTTTTCGAAAAGTTTTTTATTACTTAAAATCATATTAATTCGTTCTGAGTTTGATCAAAAAGAAGGATGAACAAGATGCGCTCTAAAAATATATTTTTAAAAAATAACTGCGATTTGGTTTAAGGGAAAGTCTGCTACAACAAAAAATGTAGAAAAGCTCCCCAAATTCAAGCATGAGATGAAACAAAATCCAATAAAAGACTTATCAACTAATCTAAGAAGCCATAAAGCCCGCAAAATGTTGGACCAAATAAATATCTTTGTGCATTAAGCCATGACTATATGTTCGTCCTTTGAAAAATCTTCGCTCGGTTTTACTTTGGTACCTAACATGTCAATCTCACCACAAAGTGGTCTTAACACCGAGAAAGTACAAAGAGAAAGCCACGTCCCCACGGCATTATTTATGAACACAGGCACTTTGGATTTACATCTTCTGGATATAAAATCCACTCTTGCTAAACAGTTGCAGCTATCCAATCTTCTGTTCCAATGCAATAAAACATCGGAAAAGATCTTAATAAGTATGCACGGAACTCCCAGAAAGTCCTCATCAACAACTATTCTAATATAACGGGACTGAGTAATTCCTGTCATATCAGTTCCAGTGCTACAAGACTTAAGTGTCCGGAGAAACTTCTATTATTTAAGACCACAATTCAAGTTGAAAAGATCCGTTGCGGAGGTTTCTTGCTCTTTAACGTATAGATATAGTGGTACATATTTGCAATTGTGTCAAGTCCAGTGGAGGTTAGCAAAAGACATGTATGTTTCCCATATATCATATGGATAAAGTAAAGAATTTTTTGGGCACAAGATATCGACGTTCATGATCATAAGAAGATATAATTCATTCAACAGCTTCATCGCCACAAGCTGTATCGTATTGAAACTATTATCTTCTAGGACAAACCGATTTAATTGTGACTAGTCGGGTCAATTACAAATACATTTTAAAATAAGTTTTTACTTCATTTCCCTTCCTTAGTATATTGATTCCATTAGAGACTTTATTATCCATTCCACAGTTACAAATTTATTAATATGAAAATAAACCTGTAACTTTAGGTCGTCTGGATATAATGCCTCACTTCTCTGTTATAATTATAGCCCATCAATAGTTACAGATATAATCCCAAAAAATCGATTTTGCCCCACTGTGCGGGACAAGCGGAGGATGAAAGCACGATTATTTACCGAATAATACGTTTTTATTATTGGCAGATGGACGGACAGATATTTTTTTGGTCCACATACATATACCTGTATCTTTAGACTCGCTGTGAAGTTTCAGCTTTAAACAGATACTGTGGTCTTAAGATCGGTAGGAGTTAAGATAAGAACTGCTACTTACCAAGGGGTAAAGCATATTCATATATATGGTTTCAAATTAGCACTCAAAAACCATTTGGGGGTATTGGTAGATTCAGTTTAATCTCCTCTTTTCACATGTAACTTCCGATTTTAATAAGGACTTTTTAGTTAATTTAAATCATTTGCTACTGAAAAAATACAACCCTGTTGCTTTTCTTATTCCTACTTAAATAACACATGTTTTCTCAACGACCCCTAATCAAAATTATAGTAAGTAATACGAAATTAATTCAACACCCCCACAAGTAATTGTTTACAAATGAAAACCGAAAAGGTAAAATGTAAAAATTCTTAACTCTGGTCATAAATCGTAAAGGAAAAGCAAACAAAAACGAATAAACTGACATATGAAATGTCATAAAAAGGAATGAGAGAAAATAGAACACATAGAAGAGATTTTCTTAAAAAAATAATTCTAGCAGTTTTGTAGAAGAGTTTTAATGAAAGAAAGAGAGAGAGAGAGAGAGAGAAAATAACAGAGAGAAAGCTTTTCTTGAGATAACATGCGCTCTAATGAACAACTAACAACACCCATATAATACGAGTCCATAATGTTTGTAATAGAAAAAAAATAAGAAATTCCAAATATTTCAATATGATTGACAGCTAAATATTGAACTTCGTATATTAAAATGAACTGCAAATGTAAATGTAATAAAAGTATGAGACCTTAAATAGGCGGTAATTTATTTTAAAATCCCATTTAAATATGTTTGAAGCTTTAAGGATCAAGGGTTTGTTTTTTTTTCGTATAATTCTAGGATTTTCTTTTTCTGGTTTCCTGTTTTAATAATTAAGTTCCAACTGGCTTTTTTGCAGAAAAATGAAAACATATCAATCATTTCAAAATAAACTAAAATTTGACATTTTCTTCTCTTTCCTGAGATTTAAAAGGACTTTCGTTATTTCGTCTTTGTTATGGTTTTTATTAAGAAAACATCTGTCATAATTTTGGCCTTGTCAAATGTTAAAATTTTTCTTGGGCATTTTTTCTCTTTAATTCTATTCCTGATGTTCGTACTAAACAAGAAGGTTGACAAGTTTTATTTTTTTTTGGTAAAATAGAACCAAAATGTCTTTGTCACCTTCAATTAAAGTCCAATTTAAGACTATTTAAGACCAAACATCTGTTTTGTTGGTCAATTTAATAGTCCCAGTTTATTATTTTTTATTTCCTTTTTAACTCACACACACACACACAGACACTCGAACATTTTCAAGGCTACACATGCTTATTTATGTTTGTATGTTTAACATTCCAATAATAACAAAATCTCGGGGGGGTTCAAAACTTTTATTAAAACCAATTCAACCAACAAATAACTTTCATAATCAATCTTCCATTTAAAATTTTTTTAGGGGGGCAGTGAGGGGAAATATTATGTATTTTGAAGGATGTTATTGTTGTTGTTGTTGCTTTTTTTAATAATTGTTAATAACTTATTAGTTGTTCCTTTTGTTTTAGATTGGAAAATACAAAAAAATAAAAGTTTTACTTTTGTTGTTGTTGTTTTTGTATCGTTTGGGGTCGCATATGTTTTTGATATTTCGAATTGAAAAAAGCGATTTGTGATATAAACAAATGCAAACCACTGAATGGATTTAGTTACTCTAAATGAATTTTTGGATTGTGGTTGTGATATTTGGTCATTGTAAAATGATGATAATAAAAATTGGAAGAGGGTGTACTTAAGAAAGCAAAAAAGTCCTTAGACTTTGAATTTTTTAAATTTAAAAATAATAAAAATTATTCTAATACTCCCAAATATACGGAGTACAGTGGAGCAGATTATATTTTGTGGATTTAAAACTGTAAGTTTTGAGTGGTCTAATGGGTTACCACCATCTTAAAGCCTCTGATAAGGCCGACATTTATTTTCATTTAAAATATTTTTTTTTTTTGTGAAATTTTAATTTTTAAAGGTTTCTTTATATAAAAAGATCCAAATTAAACCTGGTTGCCAAAAATCTTCTAGCGCTCATTCAAGATCTTCTCCAATTCCATCAATTTTACCAAAAATTCAGTTTAACTTATATTTTCGAATTAAGCGTAAAACTTTAAATGCAATTTTGAAATCCTTGATATTTTTATAATTATCTGGTTAAAAGTTTTCCAGACTGACCAAAAATGCGGACTTTACCCATCAAAATTCCAAAAATAACAAAATTATTATTATTATTAGTTTTCAGATTTTCGAGAATACACGGAAATTCCTTTATAAAATCAAAAAATTTTCAATAATTTTATTAAGAATCTGTAGGTCAAAATTTCCTGAATATTTCGAAAATATATCTTTATTAGTAAAAATTGTAATACAATTCCAAACAAAAAAGGTCAAAATTTTGTTTTTTTTTTAAATCCATAATGTCGATTCTACCCCACTGTGTGGTGTGGTCAACACTAATAACGTTCAGTTCTATTTGAGATGCTATTTCAGAATATGGTACAGATTCATACTCTAGTGCAGATTCTAGTTCCGATCTAGTTTATTTCTATTTCGCATTCTGGTACCGATTTGAGTTCAGATTCAAGTTCAGTTCTAGTTCAGATTCAAGTTCAGTTCTAGTTCAGTTCTAGTTCTGTTCCAGTTCTAGTTCAGAATCAAGTTCAGTTCTTGTTCAGTTTTAGTCCAATTCTAGTTCAGTTCTAGTTCAGTTTAGCTCAGTTCTAGTTTAGTTGTAGTTTGGTTACAGTTCAGTTCCAGTTCAGTTCCAGTTCAGTTCCAGTTCAGTTCTGGTTCAGTTCTAGTTCAGTTTTAGCTCAGTTCTAGTTTAGTTGTATTTTAGTTGCAGTTCAGTTCAGTTCTAGTTCAGATTCAAGTTCAGTTCTTGTTCAGTTTTAGTCCAATTCTAGTTCAGTTCTAGTTCAGTTCTAGTTCAGTTCCAGTTCAGTTCAGTTCAGTTCAGTTCTAATTCTAAAGTTTTTTTTTCTAAACGGAAATATTTTCGAAAAAGTACTCTTTTTTAACTGATACCAGAAGGCTATGGAAGATGGAAGTAATCTTTTTCATAGTTTTGCAGTTCTTGAATGACTTTTTCCAAAAATCTTCGAGCACTTTTGAATTTTAAAAAGAGTCACTTTTCTTATGCATAAGTTGTGCTTTTTCTCAAAGACTCTTCTACAGGATATTCACATTCAAAATATTTTTTATCTAAAAAAGATTCAAAATCTATTGAAAAGCAAAATCTTTTAATATTCCTGAATATTATCACCCTTCGCGTTCCCGTTCCCGCATTCTATTTAGTATAAAGAACAACAAATGAACAATTCCCAATTAATAATACCAACAGTTGTACAACTGGTGTTTTTACATACAACTGAAATAAAGAATAATAACCGGGATCCCACCTTCCCATCGAGCTACTCCTTCTTCCCCAATAATGCAAATATGATACTTGCATTTCTCAAATTCTCCCCCCCCTTTTTTTCCTGCTGCTCAACTAAATAAAAATACACATTTAATCATATTTAGTTTCTGTTTCAGCAAAAATACAGGAACTTAAATAAAACTATAACTGATGACAGTGGTATTGGTGTTAGTAGTAGTAGTTGTAGTAGTGGTAATGGTGGTGGTAGTAGGTGTCCTGGTTATTTTGCCCTGTCATTATTACTTATAAATGTAGTTTGAAACCAAAAGTGATGCAAATTTGACCTAATTTTTCTCTTTTTTATTTTGTTTTGTTTCTCTGATGGAAAAACTCTATGGGAAAAATAAAATGAGGAATTTTATTTATTTGATATATAGTTGTTGTTTTTGTTGTTGCAAATGCGAAAGAGTAAAAAATGGAAATATGTAGTATTTTTTTGACTCTAAAATTTTATTTGTCATTTAATGTTGTTGGGAATAGTTTTTTTCGGTTTTAGTTTTGATGAATAATTAATTTTCTTAACCTATTAAACCATAAATACTGCCATTGTACATGGATCCAGGAAGACCTTGATTTTCTTTAAGCTTTTCCATTTTAGTTAATTCATCACTGTTCATCATTTCCTCACAAATAAAACCAAATTCTTTATTTTCACAATTTGCTATATTCCAGGGATTATTTTTGCGATGCCTCATAACATAAACACATTGCATTTGATTTGCCAATTTCTCCACTTCTTCGGAAAACCAATTGGTATAAGTAAATTCTTGTTCATTAACTGCCCAATGATAAGAAATACGATCATAATTTACATTGCCTCCGATCCACAGATTTTTATTTTTCTCTAAAATAATAATTTTCCTTTAAAACAACAAAAAAATGTCCACCATTTTCACTTAACTCACCATTCAGTTTCTTTAAAAGTTTTCCTAAAATATGATTTTTCTCATGATCCTCTATAGTCACCAGTCGTGCATCATAACGTGCACATTCATTCCAGGCTTGATACCAATTATATTTTTCTTCGGGATCTATTAGATAACGTTTACCATCACTGGCTTCATACCAGGTTGGTTCCATAGTTATCAATTTAATTTTTATTAAAATTAATAACAAAAATTTTATCCATAATTTTTGGTTCTTCATTTTTGCAAAATTTTCTGAAATCAACTAAAATTTTTCATAATTTTTCTGTCGTTTATATACGAATTGAAACTGCTCTTTTTTCTATACGAAAAAAAATCTTTTATTGTCATCAGTTTAATTTAATTCATTTAATAATTTATTCCTCAATAATTGTTTAAATTGAATTTTTGTATCAGCAAGTGGGTGGATAACAATGATCATTTGGGGAATATAGCAAAGCTCACAAACACCCTATATTCCAAGAGTAAATTCCTCTCTTTAAAGAGCATTTTTTATAGATCTTTCTTTTTTAAAACGGATTTTCTGAAGAAACCTCTCTTAATAAAGAGAAACTTTCTACAGAAAATTTTTCATATATAAATTTTTCTAAAGAAAATTTCTCTTTTTTAGAGAGAATTTTCTAAAGAAGTTTGTCTTAAAAAATTCTAGAGAAATTTGTCTTTATCAAAAATAGAAAATTTTTTAGAGAAAATTTGTCTTTTTTAAAGAGAAATTTTCTACGAAAATTTGTCTTTTTTAAAGAGAAATTTTCTACAGAAAATTTGTCTTTTTTAAAGAGAAATTTTCTACAGAAAATTTGTCTTTTTTTAAAGAGAAATTTTCTACTGAAAATTTGTCTTTTTTAAAGAGAAATTTTCTACAGAAAATTTGTCTTTTTAAAGAGAAATTTTCTACAGAAAATTTGTCTTTTTAAAGAGAAATTTTCTACAGAAAATTTGTCTTTTTTAAAGAGAAATTTTCTACAGAAAATTTGTCTTTTTTAAAGAGAAATTTTCTACAGAAAATTTGTCTTTTTTAAAGAGAAATTTTCTACAGAAAATTTGTCTTTTTTAAAGAGAAATTTTCTACAGAAAATTTGTCTTTTTAAAGAGAAATTTTCTACAGAAAATTTGTCTTTTTAAAGAGAAATTTTCTACAGAAAATTTGTCTTTTTTAAAGAGAAATTTTCTACAGAAAATTTGTCTTTTTAAAGAGAAATTTTCTACAGAAAATTTGTCTTTTTTAAAGAGAAATTTTCTACAGAAAATTTGTCTTTTTTAAAGAGAAATTTTCTACAGAAAATTTGTCTTTTTTAAACGAGAAATTTTCTACAGAAAATTTGTCTTTTTTAAAGAGAAATTTTCTACAGAAAATTTGTCTTTTTTAAAGAGAAATTTTCTACAGAAAATTTGTCTTTTTTAAAGAGAAATTTTCTACAGAAATTTGTCTTTTTTAAAGAGAAATTTCTAAGAAATTTGTCTTTTTTAAGAGAAATTTCTACAGAAAATTTGTCTTTTTTTAAGAGAAATTTTCTACAGAAAATTTGTCTTTTTTAAGAGAAATTTTCTACAGAAAATTTGTCTTTTTTAAAGAGAAATTTTCTACAGAAAATTTGTCTTTTTTAAAGAGAAATTTTCTACAGAAAATTTGTCTTTTTTAAAGAGAAATTTTCTACAGAAAATTGTCTTTTTAAAGAGAAATTTTCTACAGAAAATTTGTCTTTTTTAAAGAGAAATTTTCTACAGAAATTTGTCTTTTTTAAAGAGAAATTTTCTACAGAAAATTTGTCTTTTTTAAAGAGAAATTTTCTACAGAAAATTTGTCTTTTTTAAAGAGAAATTTTCTACAGGAAAATTTGTCTTTTTTAAAGAGAAATTTTCTATGGAAAATTTGTCTTTTTTAAAGAGAAATTTTCTATGGAAAATTTGTCTTTTTTAAAGAGAAATTTTCTTGGAAAATTTGTCTTTTTTAAAGAGAAATTTTCTACAGAAAATTTGTCTTTTTTAAAGAGAAATTTTCTACAGAAAATTTGTCTTTTTTAAAGAGAAATTTGTCTAAAGAAAATTTGTCTTTTTTAAAGAGAAATTTTCTACAGAAAATTTGTCTTTTTTAAAGAGAAATTTTCTACAGAAAATTTGTCTTTTTTAAAGAGAAATTTTCTACAGAAAATTTGTCTTTTTTAAAGAGAAATTTTCTACAGAAAATTTGTCTTTTTTAAAGAGAAATTTTCTACAGAAAATTTGTCTTTTTTAAAGAGAAATTTTCTACAGAAAATTTTTAAAACAGAAATTTTAAAGAGAAATTTTCTAGAGAAATTTTTAAATAAAAATCTTTTAGAGAAAATGTTTTATTTAACTTTCTTGATTATATTGAAATGAGTTCCGGGAATTTTTCTTTATTTTTTCTTCGAATTAAAATTCTCATCTTATTCTCTTTATCACATTTCTAAGAAGAGATAAATTAAATTTTAATTTATTAGATTTTCAATAAGAAAGAAAGTAATTTGCACTGTACCCGGTTTCTCTATATATAAATATATTCAATAAGAATTAAAATGTCATCAGTTCACTATTGAATATTATAAATTGAACATGATGAAAGTAATTGGAAGAGTTTTCTTAATTTGTGGCGTTTTACACATCCAAGTGATTCTTGGTGAGATTATTGGTTATGAAACAAATTTGGGCAAAAAGTATCTGATAGAAAATAATGAAAAGGTTTGATTTGATTTTAATTAATATAAAGATTTAGAGTTTTAATATAAAATCTAAATTAAAGTTCACTTGGAAAGAAGCCTGGGTTCAGTGTTTTATACCCAATTACCAACTTGTGATACTTGACACTGAAGAAAAGAATTTTTAATTACAAAATTTACTAAAAGAGATCAACAGTAACAGTGAGTCCAATCGAAATAAAATTATGTTACGATAATAACACTCATTTTCTTTAGAAGCTCTTAATAATTTCTGGATTGGTGGTAAAACCTCATGGTCAGATCAAAAGGAATTAGGTGATGATAATGAAGAATTGAATGGTTTTTATTGGCATATTGCTATGAAACCATTTTCCTACACTTATTGGCATGAAAATCATCAAAATGAAAATATAACATCGGATCAGTGTGTATATTTAGCAAATGATGTAAAACCTTTATTCGCCTGGAAAAGTGACTCTTGTTTGAATGCTAAAAAGGGTTTTATATGTGAAGAAGGTGAATTTACAAAACCATCCAGAATTGAAGACAATCGTTTGGATGAACCGAAACAAGTTTCCAATTCACTTTTAAAATGGAAAGAAATTATACGAAAGTTTATGAGAAAGATGGAAATAAATATCGTTAAAGCGATATTCAATATAGAGACATTTTTTGCCAGATTGCATGGTATTGAAGAAAATGAGAAAAATTGATTAAAAAATTAATTAAAATGTTATTGTTATAATTTAATTAACATTTTATTTAATAAAATTACTTTCTTATGATTTAAAGTGGGATAAGTAGTCGATACTTTAATGAAAATTGACATTCAAAATGAAAGGGAATGTAACCCCGCGAAAATTGTCACTAGTTATGTACTTTGGAAAAATCTTTTGTAAGTCACGTAGACGAACCAAGTTTGACTCTTAATTTGATATGCATTTTGATAAACATTTTCTATGCTTTAAGCTTAAGGAACTGTAAAATTGAGAAAAGAAAAATGTATGAGGAATTGGAAAGAGATGATTTCAGAAAATAATTTTTCATTTCATTAAAAGTTAAAAAATGTTCACATTTATTGATAAATTTGATCATGACTTTCTAAGCACTTTCGAAGAAGTATTTGCTCCATTGTAACAGTGAATCATAACTTTTACCCAAAACTGTAAGGGTAGCGAATTAAATTACATTTTGATTATCATTCCAAATGTAACTTAAAAAAAATTAGGAATTA
The DNA here is from genome assembly GCA_004302925.2 of Cochliomyia hominivorax. NCBI lineage: Eukaryota > Metazoa > Arthropoda > Insecta > Diptera > Calliphoridae > Cochliomyia > Cochliomyia hominivorax. The sequence goes on along the minus strand of PYHX02000495.1, from coordinate 34,544,649 downwards.
ACGACCGAATAAAGTATATAAATTTCAGGGTACGGTTTTTCACTCTTTTTTTATTCTTCAAACTATTGGATCTTTCAAAGAGTTTAATTTTAATTTTTAAAAAAAGAGTTTTATTTTTAATGCTCTTTGATAAAAATCAAAAAGATTAAAATGAAAAAATAGCAAAATCCAAACAAGAATTTTATAATGAATAATTCATACAAATTGAAGTTGTTTGTAGCAGTGAAAAATGTTTTTTTTATTAAACTGAAAACTTTTGTTGTATGAATTTTTTCTTAAAATAGAAAAATAAAAAAAATTAAATTTATACAAGATTTTCCAACTGCAGAAAATAATGCTCACACCATAATACCACCACCGGCGATATTATGGTTTAACATCCGAATATTCACTCATCAGTCTAGTTTATAAATTTTCGTAAGAATTTTAGAATATTTTTTTAGGCTATATTTTGACCCTGACTACCACTTTGTCTTACTCCATTTCATCTCTTTGTAAAATGTAAGCAACTTGTTTGGAAGTCATAGGAAGCATTAGTTTGTTCTATATAAATGTAGAATAAAATTTTTACGGGTTGATTCCCGATTTATTGGTTTAATCCATCTTTAACTTTGTTAACTTTGCATTTCCCTTGAAAGTTTTCCGGACACCATAATTTTGTTCTTTTTTAAGAAATTACCCACCATACTTTTGGATGGTTATTGGGGCCATTTCTCACTTGAGTCCACTTGGGTTTTTTTTAAAACGTTATGAAATTAAGAATTGCAAAATCCCATATTTTCAGAAAGATCTTCTTTATTAAAATATGAATTTCAATCCAAAAAATGTTACAAAAATAATGTTTAACGGAAAGATAAATTATGCCGAATAGCAGTCATATTTATGGATCATGTTATTTCTTTTCCAGTGTTACTGATGTAGGGCATTTAGCTTTCGTCATTATCAAATTATAACATTCAAAATTAATTATAACGATCTTTCCCACACAACAACAATTTTTTTTTAAACAAAACCACCTGTAATAAAGAAAACAGACACACACACACACAACAAATCAACAACCCTTTCAAATCGTTTCAAATTTTATCTTTAATTAACAATACTTGTAATTCAATTGTCACATAATGTAGGGCAAATCTATAACAATTGCTTGTTGCATTTGTTAGTTATGTTTATGTGGAATTTAAATGTTACTAAAGTTATTTTACTCTTTGATAAACAAAAAGAAATTTAAGAGAAAACTCTTAAATCAAAATTTCTCTTAAAAAAGAATCGTTAAGTTTTTTTATAGCAAATTTAATTTGTGTGGAATTTTTTATAACAAAAGAGAGAAATAATAAAATGTATTTAATGCAATCACACAGGAGGGAACGCAGCAACAATACAAACACTTACTGACGCACCTAAACAAATACACACACACTCACACTCTTGCACTTAAAAGTGAGTTAATAAAGCGGAAGTAAACATTGTGTTGTTTTGTATGCTGAGTTTTTGTTTAGTTGAAATGAAAATATTCCGGTTGTTTGGTGTTTGTAGGAGAGAGATGGGAAGAGACTGCTTTTAAGAGAGTGTAAGAGAAAGAGTGTTGTAGAAAATGTTTGTGTATGCTTGTGTTTTGTTTCTGATACAATTGTAGTGATAGTTTTAGTTTGTTTATTATTTAAGCAAATTGTAGAGGCAAAAGTTCTCTTTTGTTTGTTATAGCGGCAGAGAGAGAAAAGAGTAAATATTTAAGAGAGTTAAGTATTATTTTAGTTTCTTAAAGAGTACAAGATGCTGTTTTATAGTTTTATATTTGTGATAAATTTATAGTGATGATTACAGATGTTTGGTTTAATTAAAGTTTTTTTTATTTGAATTCGAGAAAAGATTTTTAGTTAATTTTTTCTTATAAAAAAATAAATAAATAAAATTTTAATTAAATTTTCTATTTATTTCTCTATTTGTTGTTATAGTTTACATTAACATAATTATTATGATTTTAGCTCATTATCATGTTTAAATTATCAAGAGTATTAAAAAGCAAAAGTACCAGTTTTGTGAAGAGAATATAAAAAAATAACATAATAATGACGTTTATATTTATATTTCTCTTTATTTTCATTTGTTGGGGTCTTTGTTTTCTGCTTCTGTATGAAAATTTATGTGTGCATGTGCTTGTGTCTGTACTCTATAGAGTAGAGCTCTATATTATTATATTTTTTCTGTGTGTGACAGACACCAACCAAAACGACGATTGTTTCAACGAAAATAAAATCCAATTTGAAAACTTCAGTTATAGTTGGAGCGTATAGCCAAACGGTACGTTTTTTAAAAAGCGACGCTTGTCAATTTTGTGTTTTTAACCCTATAACGTTTTCTTCTTCTTGTTCGTGTTACCACTTAAATGTGTGTATTAAAGTTGTTTTTATTATTTTGTACAACAACAAAATAATTACGGACGGGTTTAAATTTCAATAAATATATACACGAATATAATTCTTTTTTATTTTTCTTATTAAAAAAAGTTAATAAATAAATAAAAATTTGTGTTTTTTTAACAAACAACCTGAAAAATCTAAAGAAAATATAAAAAGTGTTAACAAAAATCGGTCGGTATAACAAAAAAAAAAAAGTTAAAAATTTTTCATAAAAAGAAAAAATCACAAAAATTTATACAAAAATCAAAATTACAAAAATCCAGAAATTTATTAGAAATAAAAGTGTTTTTCAAGTAATTTCAGAAAAAAAATCGTGATTTCCTCGTTTATTTCTTAACATCTTCCTTCTTTTTTTTACTATTGCTACGACCACTTTTTCATCTATTCCTCGCTTCTGGTTCAGTTCTCCTGTGTCAAGTAGCAAGCAATTCGTTGTAAAAAAATTTCGTAGTGTTTTTGTTATTTTTTTTTTTTTTCGTTTTTTTTTGGTTCCTCTTACGTTTTACGTTTCCTTGGATTCGTATTATTTTTTCATTTTCATCTCGGTTTCATGAAAAAGTGTTTTTAATCTCAATTAAAAAAAAAAAAAAATACAAAAAAGTGTAATAAAAATCAAACATATTGTAAGTGTTTAATTTAATTAATTAAAAAATTTCTTAAAATAAAATTAAAAAAGTTTGAAACATTTTTGAAATTTTTTTAAATTTTTGAAAAAAAGTTTAATCAAAATTTTATTTAAAATTATTTGAAAAAAGTAAAAGTGAAATTTGTTTTTATATTTTAACGCTTTGGTCAGCCCTCAATGAAATAAAAATGAATTAAAGTGTTATTTGCGAAAAAATCTATAAAAAAAGTTGCTGAAATAAAATCTTTCCTCAATCGAAAAAAACTTTCAATTTTATGTTTCCTCATCGTTTTAATAAATAAATAAATAATTGTTGTTGTGGTTATTGTTGTTGTTGTTGCTTAACTATAATTACAACAATAATATTATTAAAATTGTGTGATTTCTCAACATTATTTCTCCTTTCGCTACTTTATTTTTAAAGCTCCCTTCTTCTCCATTATGGTTTCAAAATAAAAATTATACATTGATTATCATCTTCCCCCTTCCCCGTTCAAAACCCGCCTTTAGTTTTGCTCTTTATTAAAGCCGCTGTTGCTGCTTCTGCTTTTTTTTACTTTTTTGTTTTGTTTATTTCATCTACACTTTCTTAATTGTTTAAATGATCAAAGCAGTAGCAGCAACATACTTAGTACTACGAAAATGTTAAAGAAGATCAACCAGAATTGTTCAACCTTAAGAGCTCTATAAAAAACAAAAACACCTTAAGCTATTAAGCCAGACAGACAGGATGGACGGACATGGTTATAGAAAAAAAATAAAATAAATAAAATAAATAAAAACTTGATTTAAAATCAAGTAACCTTTTCATAATCTTCTTTTATCTCAAAACAAAAAGTGTTAATGTTATTGATAGAACCGGTTACCGGTTGGTAATATGAATTATTTAATAATCCAGTGTATCAGTGAAAGGAATATGAAGTTAACAAAAAAAATTAAATAATTAATTTATAGAAAAAAAATGATCGTGATGGAAAAATAAAAACAAAATTTATTTATTTAAAAACAACTTAATCGTCTCTAAAATCACTCTCCAAAAATTCAAAAAGGAATAAAATTGTGATCACATTTCTTGCATAAATTTTTTATTAATATTTTTTGATGCCAAATAAAATTTTCCAAATTCCTTTCAATTTTCAATATTTCTTTTTTTTTTTTTGGTTTTAAGTGATGAACATTCTGTCACTTTGCTCGAACAGATAGTTTATCTCCATTTAAAATCTATCACACAGTTTTCAGTTCTCTATTAACGAGAGCCCAATAACTCCCCACTGGTCTTAGCTCCGCGCAATTTTAATGATTTGCCTCACTGGGTACAAATGCCACATAATTATTCTTGTACCACTCAAGGGCTTGTTTACCATAATGACAGGATATCAAGTCGGGTCAAAGATAAGTAAATAATTATGAAGTCTTTGAACTGAAACTGCCTCTTTGTAAGCATTCCTTGATTAATGTCGTTATATATACAGCCCGTTGTGACAAATTATTGGCTTTTTTATCACAACTGCTTATTGCTTGTCACATCAAAAATTTTTTGGGAAATTTTGATTCCTTTATAAACTTTACTTCAACATTCTCTCGAGCATTAGAAATTTATCACCAGAAAGTTGCAAAGAATCTTTTTATTGCTCATACAAAGGAATCTTTAATGAACTATTTGATTGAGAGTATTGAGATCTCATCTCAAATACTCTTCCAAAAGGCAGTTTGACTGAAAAAAAGTAGCACGAATAGGATCAGGTGGAATGTAGTCTCCATACAATGAAAATATTAATTAATTTTAATTAAAGGGGCGGCAAAGCGCATCGGGTCTCAGCTACTTATTAATAAAAATTCGACATTCAATTAATTTTTTCCAAGAAAAACGTTTGTCTAAAAAAGTAATGTAAATTTCAGTTTATGAAATTTCAATATTTTCTTCTTCGAAAAACTCTTAATTAAAATCAATTAAATCAATCAATCAATCAATAATTTTGTGTATTAAAATCGAATAAATAATTTTGTAAAGAATATAATTTGAGAATTCACAAATCACTAAAAGTATTTTTGAAATTAAAATACCTCAAAACCTAAAAAGACGTTAATATGTTTTCGTATTAAAAAATGTGAATAAAAAATTAAATGGAATTTGAAAAAAAGTTTTGAAATGATAACTGAAACCATCATGAATATAATCATGAATTTATGATTTATGGATTATTAATAGAACATTTTCAATCAGGACTCATATATTCATTGATCATTTAGAAAATTTTATAGCATTCATTTTTTAATGATTCAAATTCCGGAATGTGTCAATATTTCAAACAGACTGATGCTATTTTAAGTGCCAACTTGGGAAGAAAATTAATTAAAAAATTAATCAAATTTAGAAAAATGGTTTAATATTTTCTGCTTATTTTCTGAAGTAGCAAAGTGCGCTCCTAGTTTTTCCATATCGATACAGTTTATCTACTACTTCAGTCTGTGTATCTTATATATTTAAAAGAACAAGTCAAACCTAATAAAATATGTGTTTCTAATAGACTTTGGAAGATATCTCTTAAAAATCTGAGTGCATGTTACCAATTCAAAATTTTTAAATATCAACAAATGGCATTCAAATACACCTTGAATGTTCCTATATATGCTCTCAGTTTTTCATATCGGTTCAGATCTTTTATTAAAACGCAAAATATAAAATTAATTAAAATTATTTAAAGAGAATTATTAATTTGACAACAAATTCAAAATTAAAGATTTTATCTCAGCTTTAGTTGATATTAAATAGTTAAATTTAAGTTTAAAATAAAAATTTTATTAACTGAAATAAACACTTTTATTAGGGCTTTAAAGGAGGCTTTAATATTATTTAATAATTTTTTTATTCTGCATTTCTGTTAAACACCTTTTTAAAAGTCCATTTCCTATTAAATTGTTATTTCTTGCTGAAGATTATTGGAACTATGAAGTCAAATTTTAATGATTCACGATGTAACATTCATAATAACCCTTAAAGTAGGCTTTCAAAAATTATTAACATTTGAATACTGAATTTTAATAAGAACCCTTTTTTTAAATTCAAATCCTTTAATTGTTATTTTAGCTGCTGCTGATTCCTTAAACACTTTTTTAAATTTATTCATGAATTTGTCGTATTTGAAATTATTTAGCATATTTTTGGACATGTCTATAACATTTAATTATTAGTATATTTTCAGGCATAAAGAAAAAGATAATATATTTGAATACGATTAATATTATTAATTAGATAAAATGTCTAATTTATAGTATTTTTCAATTTATTAATAAGCAATTTTGAAAAAGCCTGAAAAGTAGGCTATTTGAAACTGATATGGGATTTTTGAAAGTTAATACTGTATTGAGTTTCGAAATTCCTGTAATTCAATTAATATCTTTATTTGCTAATTAAATAATATTAGTGATAATAGACAATTATCACTTATATCATTTATATCCATTGATAATCATATCTGCTTTATAATGGAAATATAAAATAGCATATCTTAAGGAGTAATTGTTATATTAAATAAACTGCATATTTTTAAGAAAAAATAAAAATTTGAAATTTTTTTGAAACTTTTTAATTCTAAATTAAACTGAAATTAAAGACTTTGCTAGAAATTAGTTATGGGTTTTAGAAACTAAAATTCCATCTTTATCCTTTATCTTGTTTGCATAACTTTTAGTGAAATTTTTGTCCTCCTCGAACTTTCTTTTAATTTTGAACCATAATTCGTATAAGAACATTTTCTACTTTTTTGAAGCATTTTTGTGGATTTTTAAATATTAAAAATAAAAAAGAAAAATGCTTTTTCTTTTAATTTGCCTGAAAGATAGACTATAGAAATTGCAATAAAATATTTTTTCATTAATTCTCTATTGGAATTAATTTTTAATAAGCGCGAAATTATTTCGTTAATAATTTCTGTGTTATTAAACTGATAAGATCAATTCAAAATAATTAGCATACCTTAGGGGTAAATAAAATATATTTAATAAGCTGCATATTTGGAGGTTAACATAGCATTTCGTTAATATTTGTTTTTAATAAATTTTTATTAAAGTTTTTATTTAAAGTTTTGAATTTGTTTTAATATGAATCTGAAAAAGGGTTTTTTGCAAAGGAAAGTGTAATGAAAATTGAAAGTGAAGTGCATTTAAATTAGAGGAATTTAAGAAAAATATCTTTTTATAATACAATAATGTCGATAATGAAATGCCTAAGTTTGTTTTAATCGAATATCAGTAGAAAAGTAGAGAGTTGAAAAAATTTTCTCCCCTAAAATATCCAGTGAACTCGAAGGCCTAAATTATTTTTATTCAGTTCATTCAGGTTGTTTCTAGTTTTCTTAAGAAAAAATCTATATGTGTATCGAGGTAGTGATGTACTGTTAGTGTTGAAAAAAAATATGTGAACGTTTCCAATTAATTTTAAAATTAATTAAAATAAAATTTTAGGTCTTTGACTGTTTAGAAAACCGGTTTATATTTCGTTTTCTGGAATAAACCCAATCACTTTTTCTGATCGATGACATTTTAATGGACATCATTTTCAATAATTAATTGACAATTTTATTTCGTAATAAAGACGAGCACGCGAAATACCGGTTACACATTATCAAAATTTAATCTTATTGAAAATAATGAATAATAAAATAATTAAAAATTTTAATAATAAAATTACGTCTTATTAAACAGAAATTTCTATAGATCAATTGTTGAAATAGAAAAACAATTGAAAATATTTTTTTATAAATTAAAAATCAATAATCATAATCAACTGAAAATAAGCAGAGCTGGGAATTGAATAATTAAGCTAGAAGCTTTCAAAAACGATTTTACAATAAGAGACATTTAACAAGCTCTTGGTAATTCTGGTTAGTTCCATGGTGCTAATTATAGTTTAAGAAATTGTGCTACTTATTTTAGCTTCATAGAATTAAAGTTTTTTTTTTACGTCAAAGCGTGAAAAGTATCTTAATGAGTTTTCATTTAAATTTTAAATCGTGTTAAATGCATTAAAAAGTGTTAGAAATTGTTAACTTGATTATGTGATTCAAAATAACTATAAAAACAAATTGTGATAATAAAAAAATATATTTTAATGGAAATTTTGATGACTTCAATTAGTTTTTTATTATAATTAGTGATTAATTAATTGACATATAATTTTTTGTTTTAACTTCGGAAATTCAATCAAGGAAACACTAATTTAAGAAATTAAAATTGAAATGATTAAAAATAATGGATAAAGAGATTAATTTGGTAATTATTTGTCGAAAATATAATTATCTTGTAAGCAAATGGAAATTTTCGATTTACTAAGGAACGCCTGAAAGATATGCTATAGCAAATCGTCTTAAAGTTATGCTACAGTGAAGATTGTGAAGTTTTAATCATACTTTAATTGTTAAAAATCTCAGAAAATTATCTTCACTAGTTTATTTATGTCATCTAAAATAATTAGCATACCTTAGGGATATTTAATATATTGAAGGAGCTACACTTTTCTTGTAAAAAAGGTTCCAGCTCATTTATGAACTAAAAGAGTTTTTGTGATTTAAAATTAGAAATAAAACAACTTTAATTTAAATATTCCTTAAAAACCTTTCTTTCGCCTTAAAGTTATGCTATTAAAATGTCTCTTATTTAAGGATTTCCTTTTCGAATGTACAAATACCTTATTAAAATATTATAATTTATGTTATGTTTAATTTCATTTATTTTACCTTTTATCATATTTACCACATTATCGAAATAATCTAATATAATTAGCATACCTTAGGGGTGCTTATAATATTTAATTAATTGCATATTTTTTAGGCAAGATTTTTTATCTTATTAATAACAATAGAGATAATTTCTATTTGTTTATTATTAACATTAAAAGCCACATTTCATTGTTTTAATAAATTAATAATAAAAGTTTGTGGTTTGGATATTATTGCATATTTTTAGGTCGGAAAAAATTGAAAGAAAGGTGTTAAAAATGCTACCACATTTGCCACAACTTTAAGAGTAGAAAAAAATAATATTATAGAGTATTTTATTAAATTTAAAAGAATATTTTTAAAGTTAAAAATGTTGTGTTAGTTAATTTTAATTAATTAGTCTACCTTAGGGATGCTGGAAATTTTTATTTCACAGTCTATTTGGAAATAAAGCATTTAATTAAAGCTCAAAACACATTTTTAATAATTTTAATATAATATATAAAGTTGTACATTTAATAATAAAAAAATATGTTAAACATAAGAAATTCAGTAAAATAATTAGCATAACTTAGGGGTGATTTCTATCTTAATGTTATGAGTTTAGTTGACTTTTTGGTTTATTATTACAAATATTTGACATTGATATAAAAGTGTATTTTGTATTTGTATTTACAAATGGTTTCTATTTTTGCTTTCGTAGATAAAGCGCTTAAATTTCTATAAGTATGCCCCAGAATTTATGTGGATTCTGAGGTTTAACTAGTGTAAATAACTTGGAATCTTTCATAACAAATTCGTTTTATTCTTGTGTTTAGGTATTTTAAAACTTTCAATATTTTTTAAAATTAAAAGATTAAAAAAACTATTGCATACCTTTAGGCGTATTAAAAAAGCGTAATTTTACGAAAACATTGCTAAAGGCTAAATGTTGTGAGAAATATTTGGTGGAAAATTCGATTATTACATACGGTGAATAAACAATATATTTTAAAAGATTAATTGTAGCATATCTGCCAGGTCCAGTTCAGAAGTAGGTCAGTATTTTACATTATGGAAAGCTTTATTTTGCAGAAGATGAGCACTTCATTTTTTCAGAGAATGCGGGAGATTTTATATTATTTTATTATTTATTATATTATACTCTAGATAAAGGCAACATTTTTGAGGAAAAGTAATAAACTCAAAATAAGCTTTGTCTAAACAGTTTTGCTTTCCGTCTTAAAGTGTATGCAATATTTTTTGAGGAACAGTTAAAAATCCAAAACTAAACTCTTCAGACCTTCGTTTCTTTTACATTTCTAGAACTTAATATATTTTGTTGCACACTTCTGGGCGCATTCAAAGGAAACATAATACTAAGATTTTTTAATTTATAGCATATCTAGGTTTATAGAAAACAAAGCACTCTTCTAGGAAAACAATTTTAATAATATTTTTAATAAGAAAAAATTTTATAGAAAATTTACACAAATATTATTAAGTATTGCATAACTATTAGGCGTGTTATATGTAGCATATTTTTAAAATCTAAAAAAATAAAATTTTAATTAAATTTCTAATTATCTTTATACTTGTTCAGCTCTGGTCTTGCAAATTATTGTGAAGGTCAAGTGTTTTAGTTATTTTTAATTTCTGTTTAAAACATCAATAATTATTTTTTATATTATCATGATCATTAATTTTTTTCCTCCACCACATGCTCCATTTTATAATTATTTATTTTCATCTTTTTACTATGAATATCAGATTTCAATCTTTAATTTAAATTAATTTACTAACAAATTTTATTCATGTACTTTTTCCCCCAATGACGATTATATTTTTATTTTTCTTTATTTCTTTCGAAATTATTTATTATCTCTGTCTGTCATTTTAAATTACTTGATTTAAATGCGATGAAAATTTACTTATTTCCTTAATATTTCCAAGTAATTTAGTTAGTTACTGATTTATATACCCTCCGACAAGGGAACTTTATCATTCCTTGTGTAACGCTAAGAAGGAATCGTGTCAGACCCCATAATGTGTATATATTTGTTGCATCAAATTAAAATTTGAGTCGATTTATCTATAACCGTATGTCTGCTGTTGGCATGCTCACATCCACAATAGTGAACAAAGCACAATGAAATTTGATCTGAGTCTTTTCTATAGTCCCAAAAAGTTTTCTATTTAAAACCAGCAAAAAAAGTATACATAAAGATATAGACCGATATCTGAGGCAGCCTCAAAATTCAAGCGAAGAACTTTCGCAGTAATTCGACAAATTAGAATGAAATTTTGCCAAATATTTTGTATACGTCTGTGAGTTTATGTGTTAGTGTGTAAGTAAGAAGCCTAATGTATCTACTTCACACACATTTGCGGTAGAGGGTATTGAAGATTCGGCATTGCTGAATTTGGCATTGTTACTTGTTCATAATTTCAGCATTATATACACGTATATAGTTTTGTTATTGCTGATAATCTTTAGATTTGTTTACATCATTTGACCATATTCATTTGTTGTTGTTGCTTTTATTATTATTAAAATTTATTATCACATTTCAAAAATAAAAAAAGAAACGAAAAGAGATTCTAAGAAATTCAGTTTTTTTTTGCTCCATCTTCCTCTACAACAAGACTTTCTTTTGCTTTCTGTTGTTTTGCTCTGCTGCTTCTTATGGTTTGTTATTTTTTTCTGCTTTCGTCTCATTCTTGGCGGATTTATATGTAATTAAATTGTTTGGAGTAAATTTATAAAGGCTCGACATGTGTGTCAGAGAGTGAGTGTGTGTGCGTGTGATTGTGTGCAGAAAAGTAAGGAATTATTGAAAAAACTTTTTTTCTTATTAGAAGATTTTTTGATAACATTTCATTTGGGATTTTTAGCACGTTATTTGTATGGGATTTTTTGCTTTAAGTTTAAGAGATGATTTCTTTTAGATTTTAGTTTTAGTGTAAAAAGATTTTGAAGACATTTTTTCTAAGAATTTTCTTTGGTTTTCTTAAAAGAAAATTTAGTTTTCTACATTTTTAGAATTTTTGCAAGAAATTTGTATAAATATTTTATTAGTTTATGTATTTACTATTTAGTAATACAACAGGCATTAAATTAGCTTATTTGGAGCCTTAAATTAGGCAATTGTTTCCATTAGAGAAATAAATTTTTGCTTTGAATGAAAAAATAAATAACAATAAAGTTAAAAACGTATATATGTAATAATTTTTGTCTAAGTATGCTATATTTTTTTAATAAAATTATAGCCTCAAAGTAGGCAATATTTTTCACATATCGAAAGATTTGTTTCAAGTAATTAGACTTTTTTCATTAAATGTAAAAGTTTTATAAAGTATTCCTATGATATTCTTAGTTTGTCTGATTTAAACACATTAATACTATAAGTATGCAATATTTTTTGATATAAGAAAAAGCCTATTTCACTTTTTCTATCCTCAAATAGATACTTAAATAATTATTCTCGTAAATTTTATTATTTTAATGCAATAATGATTACTCTAAGTACCAATTGTTTTATAGTAAAGATAAAGCCTAAAAGTATACAATAATTTTATCGTCAAAATATCTTACTTGTTTTCAATCAAATAGTCGTTTTCCAATAATGCTGGAATAAAGTTTGAGAGAAATCTTTTAGAGAATATTTTCATATTTTTTAGAGTCATTAAGCCTTGCAGTAGGGAATATTTATGTGAATATATAAATTATGTTCTACTAATAAAGTTAATGCTCTAAAGTAGGCAAATATTTTTAATTATAGAAAGCTTTATTTTTCAGGAGATAAGACATTTATTTTTGTTCAAAAAAGGCGTGAGATTTTTCATAAAATTCAGTGTTAATATGAAAACAGTTTTAATTTAAGTTTTTAAGGTGTATAGCCTAGTTGCAGACCATATATTTTGAGAATAAGTAACAAACCAAAAAAAATAATTTTTAACTCAGTTATTCCTCCCGCCTTAAGGAGTTAATAATTTTTTATAGAGGAAGAATGAGACATGTATAACATGTGTTTCTATTGGTCTCATTAATGCCTAAAAGCCAAGAAGTAGGCAATTGTTCATCACAGCAATGTTCATGAGATATTCATTTTTGGAACTTGTTGATAAAGCGAGTTCGATCTTCTGATAATTATTATATTATTTGTACAGACACTCACTATTATTTCAAAATGTTGAAATTACAAAATGTTTTTAATACCTGTTTTTGTAACACTCTTCACCATATTTAATTCGCCCAAAACTTAGGGTTAACTTCATGCATTAGTATTGGACTTCGTTTTGACTTTTTAACTTTATTTTCTAAATTTGTTTGAGTTTGCTATAGAAAATGTTCCTATTGCATTAATAAAGTGTCATAGCCTATAAGTAGGCAGTATTAATATGATAAATAAATTATTTTCTTATCTAAATAATTATAAAGCATAACAAATATAAGTAAATTATAACAGAAATGGTTGATATAGCATTAGTAAAGAGTTACCACCATAAGTAAATATCGTCAATAGGCTGGAAAAAGTTCCTATGTACGTTTTTGAAATTTTTTAAAAGAGACAAAAAAGTAGTATTATTTGGCTGCAATTCCATCATTTTTACTTATTTTATAAAAATTCTTTAGATTATGAGTAGATTTACCATTTACAAGTTTTAAGTTTCATTAAGGACTAGAAACTGCATAAGCAGTTAATATTTAACAGCCCAAAACTATGCTTTGCTTTTAAACTTTTTATTTCGCTCAGTACTATGCAATGGTTTTTGTTCTAAAAAACCTTTTACTTCTTTAGAATCACAATTTTCCTGTACAAATTTTTGATTTTCTTTTTATATCTTTAAATTTTCCAATTCATGGAAAAATATATGTATTTCCAGAATTTTTCCATAAATATTATTTACTCAATTAATTTCACTTGAAAAAGGTTAAAAGTTTGCACATCCCTGGTTAAACCCCCCACATATTGCGTTTTTTTGTCAATATTTTAAGTATTCATTTGCTTTTGAAATCATATTCAATTGTGCGATAAATAGTACATTTAAGCTTTTTTTCATTTTATTATTTATGTTTGTAGTTTTACGGGGAATTTTTTATTCTGTGATATTTTTTTTTATATTTTTTTTCCAAACCCGCTAATTAAATGTTTGTATTTATGATAAACAATTTGATTTTTTGTTTTCAAAGTCTAAAATAAAAGAAAGAAAAAAAAATCCAGTCAGCAAAATTAATAATAAATTTTATTTTTATTAAATATGATATTTTTTGGGGGAAAACACTCACACACACAGTAACACATACATTAACACAAATATTGTAGTCATTGCAAATTTTGCAGAAGTTCAAGTGCAAATGATGTATTTTGTGATTTTTTACTGTATTTTAAGTTTCTAAGAAAAGAGAGTGAGAACCACCGTCAATGACGTTTTCATCTGTATATGTGTGTTTGAATAAATGTGTGTGTGTTTTTTTGTTAATTTATCATTTCAAGAATTGTGCAAATATATTCAAATAACAAAATGAATGTGATTATATTGCAAGTAGTATTTTGAAAAATGAGAATACTGATAAGAATACAGTGAAAGCTTTGTGGATGGGAAGATTATAAATAGAATTAGAATTAAAACAAGTTAGAATGCTATATTCGGCTATGCTGAATCTTTAATACCCTCCACCTTAAATGTGGGTAAAAGAAAATTCGTTATGTTACCTATATACACACTCACACATACACTCACAGACGTAGACAATATATATAAGGTTTGTTATGTATGAAACGGAACACTTAATTGTGCACAAAATTAGTTATATTTTTGGCTATAACATTTTTTCTACTGAACCGATTTTGATAAGTTTTGGAAGTTTATAGAATTAACTAATTAAAAATGACATTTTAATTTATAAATTTATTATTAAAAATTTTTCGAAAGTTCTTCGCATGAACTTAGAGGTTGCCTCAGATATCGGTCTATATCTTTTAAAATACTCAACCGATTTTGTTCTGAAACTTTTCAGAACTATAAAAAATACTCAAGCTAAATTTCATTGAGTTTTGCCAATTTTTGTAGATGTGAGCGTGCCAACAACAGACAGGTGGACATAGCTAAGTCGACTCAGATTTTGTTTTAATGTAAGAATATATATACATTATGGGCTACGTAACGTAACGCAACACACGAAAAGGCAAAGTTAATATAAACCTTTCATCACTTGTGTGGTGAAATCACTTGATAGTAGATAATTGTTTAAGAACAAGATTTAAAATTATAATCGTTTTTAAAGCTTTAAGTTGTTTGGAGCTTTAAGCTATTTAGAGCTTTCATCATTTACCAGTTTTAACTACTTTAAAATTAGATTTTAAAATTCTCCATAAAAATTGCTTAAAGAAATAATTTGCTATTAGAAAGCTCTTGAAAGCTTTAAGCTCGTTTTTTAAGTCTCTACCATATTTTAGCTTAATTTTTCAAATTATATTTTTAATTTTTTCTTCTTCATCTTTTTCTATCATAATTTGAATATTTTTCACTATGATTTCCATTTCCCTACCAAAAAACGAAAAACTTCGCTGCTTTTTAATTTAAATATCAAGAAAAAAGCACTTATCATTTATTAAATTTTGAAATGCTCTCTTGCTCAAGTGAAAATATCTCTACATGTGTCCATACTTATACTGTCTGGATGTCAATAGCTTTTTGTGTAAAGTGAACCTTGTTTGGGGAAAAAAACAAAATTTAATTGTTATTTTAACAATTTTTAATAAAAATTATGAAATACAGTTAATTAAAAAAAGTGGTATTTAAGAGATCTTCATATAATGTTTATAATAATTAAAAGCTGATATTGTTGAATGAATAATAATTGTGATTGTAATAAAATAAGTGGAAAATTATAGTCTGTTAATAAAAGATTATATAATACTCATGAAACATTTTGTGTATTTTAGTGAAAAAAAAGAGTCTAACCCTCGTAAAATTAAGCACATTAAATTGAATATATCTTATACAGACAGCTGTTGTAAGTTAGAACTCATTCTTGTAATATTTGTGACGTAAATTTGGAGTAACTAAAAGTTACTTTTGACTTGTTTTATATTCAAGCTTTTAACTCTATTTTTGAAGAATGGAGTACGGGGGATCTTATTTGATAATATACATCGATCATCATTAATAAATCCTGATAAAAATTCCAACAACATAATTTTAAAACTAAAACCTGTAGACTGTTCTCAAAATTTGCATTGACTCCTAACAGGACGGACAGACAGATGTACATTGTTAAATCTACTTGAATGTGTGTGAGTTCAATTTTTTCAGTATTACTGATATCTGCACATACTCCCATGAAGTGTGTAGGGTATTGCATTAATTTTTCTACGAAAAAGCAGTCAACATTATAAAATAATTTACGATTTATGTAAAATTTTAATTGAAACTTAAAAAGTGAAATTGTGATTTTAAAGTGAATTTTAATCTAAAATTTTTGTGAAAATTTAAAATTTAGGAAAAAGTTAGTTCTAATTTAAAATAAAAGACTTCATGATAACAATTTCCAATTCAGTGAAAAATTTAAATTTTTGGTGAAAAATGGAAGAAATTTGATTTTACAAAGAATTTTAGATTTTACGAAAAAATTCTAAATGTTAAAAGAAAATTTACATTTTAAGTAGAAATTTTTTGTTGAAAATTTAAAAAAGTACTTTGAATTATTGAAATTTTAATTTTATTGTGAAAATTTGATTTTATAGTGAAATGTGTGAAAATTTTTTATTTAAATAATTAAAAAAATTGAAAAATTTGAATTTGTTTTAATAAAAAGAATTTATATTGAAACTTTTAAATTCAATTAAATTCAATTAAAAATTTAAAATTTCAAGAAAATTTCATTTTATAATAAATATAGATTTATAAAAAAGAGTAATTTTATGGTGCAAATTTTAATTTTACTTGATTTTTTTTTTTTTTTTAATTTTAGTAATTTTTTTTCAATACATGTGAAATTTTGAATTTTATCGTAAAAAAATGCCAAAAAATCTAAAATTTCATTTAAAATATGAATTTTAGATAAATTTCGAATTTAAGATAAAACTTTTTATTAAATTTAATTTTTGAATACGTTGGTCCCAATTCCATTGAGCTCTGTCAATTATTGTGGATATGAGCGTGCAAAAACCGACATACGGATGGACGGACAAGCAGACGGACATAGGTAAATTGTTTCAGATGTTTGTTTGATACACGAATAAGTATATATATATTCCTTCTAAGCGTTGCACAGAATGATCACTTGTATTGGTGGAGTGAATGTGTGTTATTTAATCACCGTGATTGATAAATCGCTGTGACTGAAATTATGAAACAGTTACTAAAATGTCATTCTTTCTTATTTGTTGCATAATCTAATGTATTTGTTTTTATTTTGAAATTAATTCAAGATGACGCTGAGCATAAATTCGTTTCCTGTGGTGCACAGTGAGAACTCTAATAGAGACTCCCATATTCAAAGAAAACAATGTCCTCATTCGTCTTTTATTGAACCCATTTGTTTTTCGTGATTTTTTAATTTTTGCTGAAAATACTGCAATCACTGTCACTGTTTTAAAAAACAGTGATTTGAAAGTCACTTTCACTGGGAACGACGTTATTCAAAAATCACGGTATCGCTCATCTCTAGTGGAGGGTATTGAAGATACATGTAATATAATATTCTATAATATAGAATTAAAAGTTAAAATATCGTTAATTTAAGTTTGTACCAAAACACAAATAAAGCGTTATTCCCAATAATGCCATTGAAAAAGACATAGTTTTGCTATGACATATTTTTATGACTTTATTAGTTCACAATATCGATTTGTTTACTACCCTGTTCGGTTTTTTAAGTTATGACTCAAAATAGCCAGTTGGCTTCATCTCATAGATCAGTTGAATCTTGTAACCGTTAGAATTCAAATCTTTGTTCAAAATTCGGTTCAGTTATATTAATGAGATGTTCAGTCGTTGATCAATCACTAACTGAATTTTAGAAAAAAAAACTAATTTTTTCCTTTCACACGAAAATTTCAAACCAAAGAATTTCTAAATAAAATAACTTTTTATTGTTAAAAACTCTTAAGAACTTTAACTTTCGGAAATTGTACATATTTATGTAATTAACATTATAATGTAACTTATAGCAGTGATACACAGTTTTTCACTTTAATATTGGCATTTAACTTGTTTGTATTTATTTTTAAACTTAAAACTTGTTTCTTAACCAACTTATTTTTTGTAAAAAAATAAATTACAAAATTATAAAAAAAAACAAAAACCCTGTAAATAGAAGTGAAAAAAATCACAAATAAAATAGTTAACTACTTTTATTGCCAACTGTATTTATTAGCACCACAATACAATATACAGTCATTTTTTTCAGCTTTTTTTTCACAATTTGTAAGTTTGAAAAAAAAAAAATAAAAATTTATTATTTAAAATCAAAAGCAAAATATAAAAAAAACGTGGAACAACAACAAAATATTTAACAACTAAAATACACAAAAAAGTACTTGAGTAATTCTGTTCATTGTTGTGTGGCCTGATTGTCGTTGTTCTTCAACAGATTTTTAAGATGAAGATGAAGAAAAATAAAGAGAAAGAAAAATAAACATTTGTTTGATATTATAGCCATTTCAACACAATCACACACATACACACAGAGACAGAAGATACTAGACTATAAGATGAATTGAATGGTATATTGGGTTATAAAGAATCTTAAATGCCCTAAACTGGGTAGACTTTTAATTCAGAGTGAGACTAAAAAATCGTTATACAAATTTGATCTCTGAACTTTTTTTGGGGGGGGGGGAAAATATGTATAATATCTTGTGAAAATGTGAATTTGTTCAAAATGATTGAGGAAAAAATAAAAGAAAATAATAAATTTTCTTTTAAATATCAGGAAATTTTATTGAGACTTTTAGTATAAATTTGCTTAATCTCTTAATTCAAAATTTAAAGTTTTCCTCATAGATCGGTCTATAACTTTGTTTACAATGAAACAAATTTTGCTTGTTCGAAATATGCGTTCTGAGGCATGAATTTCATTGTGAAATCTCTACAGTTACATCAGAGAAACTGTATCTATGTTTTCAGATCTTTCATATCGCGCACATTTTTTTAATGGACTCTAATATTAGAAGGGATTTAAATAAATATAAATAATCGTTAGAACATGGATCTTAAATTAAATACAAGAATCCCTAAAATATATTAAATTACTTGTTTCAATCATCCAGAATAAAAACATTGAAAAAGGGTCCTTTCAAGCTTATTAAGTCGCATTTAATATGAAAAAAGTAAGAATTGGGGTCTTATTTGTGAAGACATTCCAAAATCATTGGTGTCACTTGAACTTGTCTGTGGTCATCCGTTCTTAAATCAATGGAACCATGTATACCTGTAAATTCAAATCGGACCAAATCGGTTTCTTATTAACTTTGTTTGAGTAAAGTTTGCTTATTTCGAAGTATGCGTTAAAGTGCGATATTTGTATTAGTCTGTAGTTATTAGACCTCAAGTCAATGGAACCTGTAATCTTAGAATATTTAATGAAAATTCGCATTGGTAATACCAAAGTTTTTACAATAAAAATTTCTAGAAAAAATTCTATAATATTGGAAATGTATTTTATTGATATTTGACTCAGGTTATCTTGAAATATACCAATCGCATCTATAAAACGTCGGGAATTGGTCTTCCCATTAGTAATATCATAGTTAAGCATTTTAAACATCAGTCTGTAACTTTTCGATCTATTTGAATGCATTTTCGTGCAATCATGTGACAGGCTTTTCAATTGCTTTGCAGAAGCTCAGGCATTTTGCTGGCAAATAACTCTGTAACTTTCGAACTGTTGAATTTATTTCAATGTAATTTCATACAGATAATCTTAAGGAACATCCGAACTGAAGTATAGAGGTATATAGGTTCTTAGCTGGTCTGGGCGATTGATGGTAGACCTCCAAAGTTGATCATCTTAAATATGACAAATTAAAAAAAAAAATAGCCAAATTTCATTTATGATGTAATTCGGAAAAAATGCCCATAGAAA
Source organism: Cochliomyia hominivorax (assembly GCA_004302925.2). Lineage (NCBI taxonomy): Eukaryota > Metazoa > Arthropoda > Insecta > Diptera > Calliphoridae > Cochliomyia > Cochliomyia hominivorax. Next base: position 34,524,810 of record PYHX02000495.1, on the reverse strand, counting down.
ATCTTTATAATTTCCTTTAAAAGCTTATATCTTTGATTTGAATTAACCTTAAGAGATATTAACCCATAGAAAAAATTTTACCGATTTTAAGGCACGAATATTTGAAGTCTTTTTAATTTAGTGGCTTAAAATCTTTTTAATTTGAGTTCAAAAATTCTATAAAAATTTTCTTTGGATTCTGAATAAAATTTTTAATAATTTTCATGTTTTATGTACAAAGCAAATCCGAGGACATTTCAGAAATCCTTAATCTTTTTATTTTTAATTTTTTTGTTGATCAAAAGAATATAATTTTTTTTATTTTTTATTTTTTATTTTTAATACCTCAATTACATACCTTCCAATGATTGTTAAAACCTCCAAAAATACTTGATGGGCCAGGCCTCTTTTAACGACAGAGTAAGCATAATAATGAAAATAGCTACTTTTTAAACAGGATTTTTCCATAAAGGAATTTTGGGTATTTCGAAATGGAATACTGAGAATTAATTTAAAATTTTTATTATTTACAATTTATTCCTTTTTGTACTAAATATTGGCAAAATTAGTTTTGTTTATATAGATTTTGTTAAAGACTTAATTTAATATTTCTGTTGCCAAAATAACATAAATTATAGATTTTTGTCATTTTTCTAAAAATTTGTTTAAGAAATTTTGTTATAAAATCTTTTTAATTATATATTATTATTTTTCAAGTAATTACCTCTCCAATGATATACAATATGTTTGAAAAAACTTTACTTGAACGTTTAAAAAATTGAATCAAACATGGATCCCCTTAAGAAAAATTTGCACAATTTCTTCTTTAAAATGCTTTAAGGAATGATTCACAATTAACATCGTGCATTATGGTTGGCCTTTTACTTAAATTTATTAAGTCTAAAATTATATAATAAGAAGTATTGGATTTTTTAATGATGTTACATATGTCATATTGAACTAAATATACCCTCATTCCCCCTACTTGCTGTGACGAAGTGCATACAAAAAAATTGCTTTATTTGATTTTGTTTTTCAAAAGGGATTTCAGACACTTTTTGAAAAGAAATCATCAAACAAGATTATAGCAACTTGTTGGGGTTATTGAGTATAAAACTGATGGGAATTTTATTTATCTTGATAAACAAATTGTGGAAGTTTAAAATAAAAAGTTGAAAGAAATTTTGACGTTATCTTGAAGAGTTTTAACACTTTTCTGTCTAAATAGTTTTAGAGTTTAAAGTGTTTTATTTCGAAAGCAACAGGAAAATAATAATAAATATTTTTGTTCCCAAATAAATTAAGGAAAATTATAAATTTTTTGAAAAAAAATAATAAAAAAAATAAAAATTAAAAAAAAAATTAAGCAAAATTTTGTAATTTAAAAACCCTGAGAAATTTCTCCTAAATATTTGTATTTAGAAATATTTGTAATGTAACAATTCACTCTTTTTTTCACAATTGATTACTTTAAAATTATTTAATATAAAATTTATTTTATTACAACATTTTTTTTTCAATTATAAAGCTGGGAAAACCCATAAGTTAACTTGTTATTAAGACCTGATTGTATAATAATTTTTTCTACATATTTTACATACCTTCTTTTTATAAAATTTATCTCTTTGACATATTTTTCTTATTTTCTGCTTTTAACTATAAATATTTGCTTTTAAAAAGACTTATCGCAGCGACTGTTTAAATAAAATGTGTTACGAGTTGTTTAATAAAGAAATGACTTTATTAATTTAATACCTTTTGTAATTAATACTTTTAGTTAATGTTGGTTTCAGTTAATAAAGTCATATTGAGTCTTCCGCTTAATTATATAATAATTTTTCAAAATGAACTTGCTGGTATGAGAAAGTGGGATAAAAATTCACATACATTTTATTAGAGAATTTTGAGACCAAAAAATTAATCTTAATTATTTTAGGAGGTTATAATTATTCTCTTGATCTAGTTAATCTTTCAAATATGTTCTAAATACAAATCAGTTTAATTTTGTTGGAACTTAATGAAACCATTGCAGTTGTTTTAAAACATTATTTTTATACCAAAAGTCTTACATCCATCAAATCGCGCAGAACTAACTTAAATATAAAAAATTGGATTCTTGCGTAAACGAGCATCTGAGGAGTTCTTTATAGAAAAAATATTTAAAAAGGAGTTGACAAAACTTTTGTAAAAAATTGACAAAAAACAAATTAAATCTGCAATAGAAAAATTCCCCCAAAAAATGTCCATGAATTCATTATTTGTGATTTGTATTCAAAATATAGACAGACATCCGGATGAATTTAATATAATCATACAAAATAACCACTATGCCTCCCTTTTGGTGCCAGTATAGCATATTATAGTCTCTAAACCTCAAGTCTTTTTGAGTTCCAAAAAATAAAACGTTTCAATTGTTTTGAATTCTTTAACTCTGCAGACGTCTGGACAGACATATTGAAATTACAGCAAAAATTTCAAATGGTGGAAAACTTACTAGAGGTTATTTTTGATAATGTTTCCGATATTTCTATATATTTTTGGAGTACTAGATTAGCTACTTTCTGACTTTGCAGACATTAGAGTTTCCTAAGCTCAATTATAAGGAATTTAAAGGATGTATGAGACAGATATCTGGATGGACAGTCATATAATTAGGCACTCCTAAGCACACAATTATTTATTCTGAAAAGTGAGCTGAGAAGTGAACTGAGAAGTGAAATGAGAATTGAACTGAGAAGTGAACTGAGAAGTGAACTGAGAAGTGAAATGAGAAGTGAAATGAGAAGTGAACTAGAACTGAACTAGAACTGAACTAGAACTGAATAAGAACTGAACTAGAACTGAACTAGAACCGAACTAGAACTGAACTAGAACTTAATTAGAACTGAATTAGAACTGAACTAGAACTGAACTAGAACTGAACTAGAACTGAACTTGAACTGAACTAGAACTGAACTAGAACTGAACTAGAACTGAATAAGAACTGAACTAGAACTGAATTAGAACTGAACTTGAACTGAATAAGAACTGAACTAGAACTGAACTTGAACTGAACTAGAACTGAATAAGAACTGAACTAGAACTGAACTAGAACTGAACTAGAACTGAACTAGAACTGAACTAGAATTGAACTTGAACTGAACTAGAACTGAATTAGAACTGAACTAGAACTGAACTAGAACTGAACTAGAACTAAACTAGAACTGAATTAGAACTGAATAAGAACTGAACTTGAACTGAACTAGAGCTGAACTTGAACTGAACTAGAACTGAACTAGAACTGAATTAGAACTGAATAAGAACTGAACTTGAACTGAACTAGAACTGAATTAGAACTGAACTAGAACTAAACTAGAACTGAATTAGAACTGAATAAGAACTGAACTTGAACTGAACTAGAGCTGAACTTGAACTGAACTAGAACTGAACTAGAACTGAATTAGAACTGAATTAGAACTGAACTAGAATTGAACTTGAACTGAACTTGAACTGAATAAGAACTGAACTAGAACCGAACTAGAACTGAACTTGAACTGAACTAGAACTGAATTAGAACTGAACTAGAACTGAATTAGAACTGAACTAGAACTGAACTAGAATTGAACTTGAACTGAACTAGAACTGAATTAGAACTGAACTAGAACTGAACTAGAACTGAACTTGAACTGAACTAGAACTGAACTAGAACTGAACTTGAACTGAACTAGAACTGAATTAGAACTGAACTAGAACTGAACTAGAACTGAACTTGAACTGAACTAGAACTGAACTAGAACTGAACTTGAACTGAACTAGAACTGAATTAGAACTGAACTAGAACTGAACTAGAACTGAACTTGAACTGAACTAGAACTGAACTAGAACTGAACTAGAACTGAACTAGAACTAAACTAGAACTGAATTAGAACTGAATAAGAACTGAACTTGAACTGAACTAGAGCTGAATTGGAACTGTACTTGAACTAGAACTAAAACCAGAACTACCATCTGAGCTAGGACCTGCTCTAAAGCCTGCACTATTACCTGGACTAGACCCTGAACTAGAACTCATTTCTTGACCTAAAGTGCAAAATAGTAAGAGAATTATGTTTTATGTTCTTTTGGCTTTTACTTTTCCTAAAATTCTATTTCCTTTTAAATAATTCACTAATTTTTTAAATGAATTAAAAAGATTATTTCTGAAGAGTTTTTTATATGGAATGAATAGTTTTTAAGGTTAATTAATCATTTTGTTGATAATTCTAGGAAATTGTAGGAAATAATTAAGTTTATTTTTTATTTATTTTTTTAGCTGTTAAACCATTTAAAACAAGCAAAAACAATTAAAAATTTCATTAAAATTTAAAGAAAATTCCCCAAAATATTTAAGTTTTTAAAGAAGAAAAAAATCCCCTGAAATTTAAAAGGGAAGTTCTCGTGATGTTATTTTATAGGTTTAAACAACTTAATGAGGAGTAAATTCGTTAAATTGGGAATAAATTAAGAAAATTGCTTTATTATTTGGAACAATTAAATCCATTTAATCAAGTCCGCTCAGCTGATTAAATTTGAACAAATACGTCTTCGGTTTAAAAGTCTTCAAGATGAAAATAATGTGGACTTTATCCTAATGGAACTTTTACTGTATGGGAAATATAAAAGTAAACAAAATGTATTTATGTTTTTCCTTATTTTATGTCCTTGTGAATATTCTCTTGCGTATGTCCAGATGTCCGTCTTCAGTAAAAAAATTAAGAAGAAAATTCTCCTGGTATAAAAATGATTATTAATTAATTATTTGTATATCTTATTACCACCAAATCGTCTACGGTCCTTTTAAGGATACTACTGATTAAAAATATCCAATTATTTAAGAATCTTTGTCAGTCTAAAAAAGATTTCTGTGGAAATATATCAAAAAAAATTTTAAAGCAAAACTCATATTAAAATTTATTCAGATTGTCGCTCATTAGAACGAATTTTACCCATGGAATATCTCCTAGTAAAGGCAACGTAACAACAAATAAATTGAAGTTATTTTAAGGGTTAGTATAGTTTTTTCGAAATGATTTTATTATGTCTGTCCAATGTCCATCCTTATTTTTTATGATAAAATTAGTTATATAGCAAAAAAAAAAATCAAATGGTTTGAAATCGCTTCTATATCAAACTCTAAGTGACTTATCGCTAATAAGATTACTAAAGGACATTTTAGGAATATCATTTTTAAAATTCAGAAATTTTTTTGACAATATGTCTTTTTAAAGTTATGTAATTGTGTCCGTCCGGCTGTCTTTCTTGTGGGAATATTTTAAGTGCACCAAGGATCCAATTAAGGTCTTTATAATTTAAAATATATTTATATAGGAATCATTACATCGTTGGAATGATTTTTATGTCCGTCCGGATGTCCTTGCAGAGGAGATGTTTGAATGAAAATTAATAATTTTCAGAAACATTTTGCCTCAATTACTGTCATTCTCTGAATATAAAATTTTGTATTTTACGGATAAGAATGTTTTAGCCGGTCAAGCCGGACTATGTAAAACCCTAAATCATAATGTTGGTTGTTACGAAGAGGTAATGAACGACCCTCGTATAATTTTGTTTTCTTAATTTATTCTTAAATGTGCAGTACAGTATGGTGAAACTAACATTTATGCGAAATGTTAAGAAATTAATTTTTATGGGGGGATAAATTGGATATATAAGAGTTAAATAAAAACCAACCCTCGTATAATTTTGTACACCGATTGTTGTTTATTTTTATAGTAATTTGATCTATTATTGTTACAATTATATGCGAGATTTATTTTCTTCAATGTGATATTGGGAAAGGGGCTTGTAAAGGGGAAGCACCGACCCTCACATAATTTGGCACATTATTTTAGAACTTATTTGTATAAAATTTCATTAAAATCGCTTTATATTTAGAACTCTTATGAGCTAAAAACCTGATTCTGGGAAGTTACTTGTGTGAAAGGTACCTGAAATATTGGACCGAATAGGGCAATTTCAATAGGCTTCGCCTTTGGTTCAAAGTAGTAATATGTTATTAAGATATCTCAAAAATTGCGACCTGTGAAGTCCTCCAAACGTTTCCTTGGAAAACCAAACGGACGGACAGACATTGTGAAATTGACTCAGGAAGTGATTCTGAGTCGAACGATATACTTAAAGGTGGATGTAACGAAATTTTGCAAACATCAGCACAAACGCATAATACCGCAACTTCCAACGGTGGTGTAGGATTTAAAGATTGAATTATTTTAAAATTATTAATAAATTTTATAAAATAATTTTAAATAAAAGTTTTCAAGTTTCGTATTAAATTTAATAAAAAACAATTGAGGGTAAAACTCTCGTTTTTTTGTTCGCATAATTGTGAATTTATTTTAGTAATTCTTTTCTCAAGAGTTTAAATTTTATAAAATTTTTTATTTCGACTTCAATTTAATACAATTTAAAGTTGTTTTTGATATCAAGAAGTTGGTCAAGTTCGTTTAGTTAGTTATTCTAACTTTTAGTTTAGCACAGAACAAGTTTTCATTTTAATAAGTATTTTTTATGGATTAAATATCGTATTTTTTTCTAGTGCAAAGAATTCAAAAAAAATAGAATCAGAGTTCAATAAATTTTTTGACAAAAAATAAAATTCAACTGGTTTCAAATGGCAAAAACTATAAGAACAAGAAAAATTTTAGTTAATTTAAAGAATTATATTAAATCAAGGTTATTAAGAGTAGAATTAAATACAAGAGACGGATTTTAAAATGTAGTTTAATTTATATAAAATTCTATTGAGGTTGGGAGGGGTTAAACTGGATCCTTGTCAAGGTTAAAAGTGAATAAAAATATTAAGTTTCTGTTATCTGAAGTTTGAATTTGAAAAGACACATGGTTTTTGAATTTGTATCCAGATTAATTTTCTTTTTTAACACAATGAACATCGTAATCATTATTTTTCAAAAGCAGTCAAAAAGACTGCTTTATAAAATTTGAGCAAATACATTAAAAAAATTAACAACATGCGAAATACTTTTATTGTATTTATTTATTGTATTTAAGGACTCAGATCGAAAAAATCTTAACTTTTCACATCGGTTAATATGACAAACAAACGAATATATAGTTGATCTGATTACAATGAGTGAAAAAAGTGCGTACTAAAATTATATATTATAATATTGTACGAACATTTAAAGTGCTGCCTTCAAACTGTTTCTATTGTTAGTAAACAGTATCGGGAGAATTTGTCCATTGATAGAAAATCTGGGTCCGGAAGAAGGGATGGTCTATATGACTAAGTTAAAGCCAAAAAGAAAGCATTTTCAAAAGAGCTCACAACATATCCGTTAAGAAAGAAACCTGCTAAGCTCGGACTATTTGGTACAAAACGCTGCTAAAAGTTAAGAGGGCAAAATGGGTAATGGATGTCGAAGTGTATATTCTGGCAGGTTTTTTGCAACATCCTTTCCAAAAATGTTATGTTGCAGATGCTCAGGCAAATGTGGAAGCAAAGTTAGGGATCCATAGGCAGTCAACATTTCCCTAAAAGTTCTTGGTATGCCAAGCAATATGCAGTTGCGACAAGCGAAGCCAATCGTTTGTTACAACGGGCTCTTTAAATACCGAAATTTACATCAAAGAATGTTTACAAAAAAGGCTGATTCCATTTTAAAGACTTCATAACGTGTGCACTTACTTTTGGCCTGAATTGGTGCGTCACTATGGTAAACAAGCCATTGAGTGGTACAAGAGCAATAATATGGAATTTGTATCAAGAGAGGCAAATCCTCCAAACTGCCCGGAGCTTAGATCATGGGAGGGATATTGTGCTCTGGCTAATAGAGAATTGAAAAGCACTAAAAAGGTGTCCAAAGTATGGTAGATTTAAAACGGAGATGTAATGAAATTCTCAATCAAATAAAAAATAAGAACTAAAGGTTTTGTGTTTCCCTTATTATAAACGTATGTATATGTTAATAATTTTTCGATCTCACTCCTTGATATGTTAAAAAATAAAATTTAAAAGATATTTTTATCACTTTAATTATGTTCATTCTTCTTTTAAGCTTAATTTTTAAAACCAGTCAAAATGACTTCTTATGTTCCCAATCACAGTTCTAAAATTTCATTCTTTTTAATGATTCGAAATAACTGTTTTTTATACATTTAATTCCCGTTTTAATTTAAAAATTTTAATAAAATTTGCAAAAAAAAAACTAAATAAAATTATGTAAATTTTAATTTTTCGTTTAAAATTTTATTCATTTAAATTCAAAAGTTTTAAACAAAAAAGTCACGTATTGCATGATGCATTTATTCAACCTCTTTTTTTGTTATTGCATTTTTATCATTCAAATTATTTTAATTAATAAGACTTTATTGTTTTATGCAAATTTCAGTTAAGGTCAGAAAAAAGTTTAAAAATGTTTTTTAACGCTAATAAAGACGTATAAAAGTGTTTTTTATACCCTCCCACAACTGAAGTGGTCGAATAGGTTTGTTGTTGTGAGTGTAACATAAAGAAGAATCATTTAAGATCAAATTTTTGGATCGTATTTAATCAATAATACTTCCTGAGTCGATTTAAGAACGTCCGTTTAGGTGGCAGTTTTCAGATTATTTTGATAAAATTTGATACGTTTTATTATTTTGAATGAAGATGATTATTGAAATTAGTTATTATCAGCCGATTTAACTAGATGCCTCTATATTTCTGATGGTGGAATTCGAATGCACATATAAGTTAAAGAAATAGTTTCAAACCGATATCTGAAACCATCTCGATTTTTTTGTCTATAACTAAACATGTCAGTACTAATTAAGAAATACAAATTCACAATTTCTTTGTGCCTACAATTTGTCGGCAGCCAGAGACTATTGTGCATATTTAAAAAAGATGTAGACCGATATCTGAGGCAGTCTCTAGGATTGAAAAGAATACTGCTTTGCTTGGCCAGTCTATTTACATACACATAAGGCACATCAGCAATACGTGTCTTTGTCTGTAAAAATGCATGAGAAATGGATAAATTTAGCTAGAGGAAGCTTAGTTTAGATGAATATTCTTGCCAAGTTTTAAAGCTTTTATACTGGTATTTTGTATCCATGAAAACGTCAGAACTTGAGGATTCTGAAATTTTAAAGCAAAAAATAATTAAAATGTCATTTGATGTCAAAAATCTATTAATCTATTAATTATAGAATTTAAGAAAATTCCCACTTTCTCATACGACTTTCGTATGTGATTTCAACCAAAATCACAATTCATAAACACCTTTTTCAAATTTGGACTTTTTTTCATTGAAATGACTATTTTGTCATTACAAAGGGTGTCCCGTAAAATATTTTTCTCGGGTGTTTATATAGAGCATGTATGGATGATACCAGCTCTGAGATTTTAGAACTTAGTAAACATATGTTATTTATTTACTTTATCAAAATTTACCAACTTTGGTTAGGGTTTGTGGGCAGATATTTGTCCCAAGCATATCCGAATTTACCTTCGATGTATTTCTGTTGAGATATCGTTGGAAATCAATAAAATCAAATTCGGAACAAAAGAACAATTTAATGCGCAAAAAAATGTTGCTTCCTTTTAGAAAAAATTGAACTTTTTTTAAAAGATTTTAAAAATCATAAGTTTATAAATCCCCTCGGAGACGGAGGAGAACGGGTGAAATTGGTCGGATACAACTTTAAATTCGAGGTCTAGCGAGATTGGTTCCCCCTCGCGGTTTCATCCGAGATCTCGAGAAAGTCGCGTTAGAAATTGTGAAAAAAATTACTGAAGGAGATAATTGATTTTAAAGTTAAAAAATGTTACCAACTTTTTCAAAAATATTACGAGAAAATTCCGTTTTTTTCAAAATTTCTATTTCCAAATAATATATATTTTTATTAAATCCACTTAGGTACATCGTTTTTGCTAAAAAATTATCTAAAATTTGGTACCGAATTTAGACAACTATTTAGACTTTTTTGTTGGAACCGAATAAAGTCCACAACGTTCAAAAAACCTAAAAAACCTTTTCAAAAATGGATCAAAATTTTACTTTGATCTTAATATATTTTATACCATAAGAGTTATCCCACACTTATTAAATGTATATATAAGGGTTAAAGTAAAGTATACTTATTTTAATGTGACCAATTCTGATGATCATTTTCTCGATTCTAAGATCCATTTTCTCGATCCTTCTCCAAATCAATCGTTATTCAATACTTCCAAAAATACACAAGAACCACTGTGCTTCAGTGGAAAAAGACAAAATTGTTTGATTTTTTTGCAGTTTTATTAAAGTCTGTCTGGACAAGAGTATTCAAACGTCGTCAGGGCTGGATTTTTTAATTACATTTCAATTCAAAACCTTTTTTTAATTCAATTTTATTTATTTACTTTCAATAACTTAATCAATTAAAAAGTTTATTTAAATTTTATAGTTAACAAAATATTTTCAATAAAATAAAAATAAACATTTTTTTCATTCATTTACATTATTAAAACATTAAATAACATTAACATTTGTGGTTTTTAACAGATAACAAGTGAGAACGCTATATTCGGCCATGACGAATCTTCATTAAACACTCAAGCAAACACTCACAAACATATAAAATACATACAAGTTTTTCTTAAAACCAACACAGGAACATTTAATGAGTCATAAAATTAGTTATATTTTTGTCTAAAGTTTTTTTCTATTGAACCGATTTTGATAATTTTTGAAACGATAATGAAGTATATCGATTTCTTAGAGGTTGTCTAAGATATCGGTTTATATTTTTTGATATATTGAACTGATTTTGCTGATTTTAAATAGAAAACTTCTTGGGACTTTAATAAATGCTCAGGCCAAATATCATTGAGATCTGTCGATTATTGTGGATGTGAGCGTGCCAAGAACAGACTGCACAGCTAAATCGTCTCAGATTTTGATTTAAAGCAAGAATATATACGTTATCGGATCTAAGATGATTCCTTCATAGCGTTACATACAGAGTGATAAATTGAATAAACCCTCTTCACCACTTGTGGTAGTGAAGGGTATAAAAATAGAGAGAAATACAAACATATAATTTTCAAACAACTCAATTGTCTAAAAAAAATGTTTCAATGAAGAAATAAATACTTTTTGACAAGTGAAGCGTTAAATAAAGTTTGCTAGTAAAATGTGAATGAAATTCATTTCATTTTTTTTTCGTTTTTTTCTATTCACTTTTCAGTTTTGCTGATTTTTTCATAAAAGTTAATTGAGTTAATTTGTAAGAAAAATAAATAAAATAAAATTATTTCTTCCAAAAAAAATTAGACTTTTATGGAGAAATACAAAAATGTGTGTGTGTGTTTTTTTGGTTAAATTTCAAAGTAAAAAACCATTAAAAAAATTATGCAAAAATGAATGAAACCTTGATTTAGTTGCTTAAACTGAACAGAAAAAAAGAGGTAAAACCACAGTGTATTTCATCTTTTTTTCTAAGCAGCCGGTGCAGTGAGTCAATAAACCATCTTTTGAGTCAAACAATTTTAGTGTCATTGATGGAGGTAATAAACACAAAACTGTCAAACGGGTCTTTAGCATTAAATTGTTAAAAATTTTAGAAAAAAATCATAATTTTGAAATGGCGTAAATAATCAGAGATTTAAACAAAAATACTTTAATAAAAATTAAGAAAAAATTGACAAAAATCAAATTTTCAATAAAATTTAAATTTTTAAAAAAATCAAATTAAAAAAAATAAACAAATTTTTACGAAAATTCAATTTTTATTGAAAATTTGAATTTCCGGCAAAAATGAAAATTTTCACCAAAATAAAAAATTCTTAAAAAAAAATATTTCGACATTTTTATAAAAAATTAAAATTTAACAAAAATTAAAAATTTCGAATTCGCAAGTACTTAAAAAAATACAATATTTCTTAAGCAGACAAAAACTGAATCATTGAAAAATAATTTTTTCACTATAAAATTCATTTACCGTAAATTTGGTTATCAAAAATTTAATTTTCATTAAAAAATTAATTTTTTCTTAAAAAAAAATAAATTAAATAAAATTAAACTTATTTTTTTCCAGTTAAAAAATAGTTTTTTTGCAAGAATATTCAAGATTTAATTTGATTGAAAATGGTAAATTTCTAAATTTTCGAAATTCTGAAGTTTTATTTTATAATTCACAGTCGCACAGTGGTTGCAAATCGATTTTTTTTAGAAATAATTCTGTTAATTTTGAACCGTGAAGACATGTTAATAAAATTTGTCATGGTCAGAGTGAAGTTATTTTGAAGTTGATTTGTAAGAGTTAAAATGTCTTTGTAGTCTGGGGCATAGTCCGTGACCCTCCAAAGTAAACCTTCTTGGAAATTCTGATTTTCATCAAAATTCATTTATGTATTGAGAGAAAACAATTTCAAAACATACTCAAGACGAATTAAATTTTTATTTATTTTTCCCTCGTCTTTTGTAGATTTTTTAATTTAGTGGACTTAATACAGGTACTGATTTTTTTTAATATAGAATTCTTAAAAATGCTTCAATAACAACAGAAATATATGAACCCGATGTAAAGTTTTAGAGATCTAAATTTAAAACTTTATTAAAGATCCAATTTTTTGAGATTTTTTTCTAGAAATGTGGTTACATTTATACCGAGTTAAAGCCATATTTTTATTCCGAATTTATAAATAAGTTTTTACGGGAATGAAAGCTAATTAAAATTGGAAAACCTGAGGCAAAGATTTACCCACAATCGCTTTCCAAAGTTGGTTAATTTTAACAAAAAATGTTTAGATATTTCTGCAAAGTTCTAATATCGCAAAGCTGGAACCAACTTTTGATTACCCACTATATCCACCCAAAAATTGTTTTCTATCGGTCATCGCTTATAATAATAGTTCCAACATTTAAGTGAGAATAGACGAATTTTCAAAATATGATTTACACGGATTGAGAGTTTTTGCTACAAACAAAAATCTGCTTTATTTTCCTTTAAAAACTCTGAATCTTTAAATTGTAGCGTTTTCATAGATACCAAATACTTGTCTGGGAAGTTTAAATCTTTGTTTAAAAAACCAGCCTAAATCAGGATTCCTGTAGCAAAATTTAGCTACACAGATACATATTCCTATAAACGCATTTATTTTCGATCTCTAATTTTGTTCTCATCTAAAAGTTAAGTTGAAGCTTTTTAATGAGAGACAACTTAACGTTACATATTTAAAGTAAAGTATTTTATGTGGAATATTTCTATAAATGCAGACGTTTAAATTGCTTTTGGAAAAAATACTAAATTGAATTCTACATAAAAACAAATTAAATCTTCTTGTGACTTCCGCATACGTTGCTCATATTTAAAATGGAAGAAGCCAAAATCTAAGCGAACGCTTAGACAACAGCATAAAGAAATTCGTCTAAAATTCTCACGAAAGTACCTAAAATGGACAAAGAGACCAAAAAAGGAAATTTTCTCTGACGAAAAAAATTTTAATTCAGACGGTTCTGATTCATACTCATGTTATTGACACAACTTGAGATTAAATTTTGTTCAGATCTTAAAACGTTATTTCGGCGGTGGTAGTGTTAAGGGTTGGGCAATATTTTCTAAAATTGGCAAATCTAAAATATCGAGCTCTTGTTAAAAGAGAGTTAAAGAGCACAAAAGAAGTGTCCATAAGTGTGGTTGATTTTAAACGTTTATGGAGGTGTTATGTGCGAATAGACCCCAATGTAGGGTGTCATAGAGCATTTTGGTGGGACCTCTCTGTATATCTTTAAAAAATTTCTTATTAAAATGCATTAAATATAAATTTAATATCAAATAGTTATTTAAACCGAATAAAATATGTTCAAAACTGAATAAAATTGAAAGGTATTAAAACGTGCATGTGAGTTGTTGTTGTATATATTTATGTCCAAATTTCAAGTTGCACTCTCAAATTTGAAGTTAGAAAAAAATGTATTTATGTATAAAAAACTGGTGCATGACCTCGACAACATGGTTTTTACTCCAATAGAGAGAAAATTATAGAGAGAGAAACACACAAACAAACAAACAAACAATTACACACACAGAGACACAAAACTAATAGAAAAAAGTAGTGGCAGCAGCAGCAAAACTAAAACAATTCAACGATTCTTTTCGTTGCAATTTAGTTCTTTTTGCATTATTTCGCTTTTTTTCTTCTTTTTTGCTTCTTTACACGATAAGTAACATTTGTTCTATAAAACCAGATTTTCGTAACGTTTTTTTTTTCTTCTTATTGTCAGACTTTTATTTGTTGTTATTTTTTTCTTCTCATTTTTAGTTTTCTATGGCAAACAACTCAATATGCATTTTATAGTTTTTTTTTTCTTATTTTTGGTTTCTAGTTGTTGTTGTTGTTGTTGTTGTTGCTGTTGTTAGTAACTTACATGATTTGGCTTTGTGTGGCAAGTGAAGCAAGTTGCATGTTCTCCAAAAAGCAACAATAGAAATAAACAATTACAATAATACCAACAACAAAAACAACAAATACAAAACCTCAAAATACAATAAAAAGCAAAAGAATCTGAAAACTTCAATAGTTTCTTAACAAATGAACGAAACCATAATGACAGTTACGGATACTTTTTTTCTTCTTCTTCTGTAAGTTCTTAATGTTTCTTTACCAAACTGAAACAAGTATGTCAGCATGTGTATGTGTGTTTATTTGTAAGTTTTAAAATATTTTAGTGACATTTATTTTTTTTCTGTAATTTTATTGGGTTCTTATTTTTTATTTTTTTTCTATCTTTTGTTTTGTTACTTTTCAACTGTCAACTGAGAAAAAAAACGTTTGAAAAAAATGATCAGTTTTTATACCCTCCACCACCACAAGTGGTGAATGGGGTACATTAACGTTGTCATTCCATGTGTAACGCTGACACTAATTTGTGGTGGAGGGTATTAAAAGTTCGGCATAACCGAATATAGCGCTTTTACTTGTTATACCCTCCATTTTCCACAAGTGGTGAATAAGGAGTATTAACTATGTCATTCTGTGTATAACACTTAGAAAGAAATTCTTGCATTAAATCAAAATCTGAGTCTGAGTTCGAACTGTGTCCATCAGTCTGTCTGCCTGTTCGTCTGTATGTTGTTGGCACGACACATCAACAAAAATCGTCAGAGCTCAATGAAATTTGGCCTGAGAATGTGTTTAGTCCTATTTTAAATCGGCAAAATCGGTTCAGCATATCAAAAGATATAGACCGATATCTCGGTCAACCTCTAAGTTCCAGCAAAGAATTTTCGTAGATCTGTCATTTAGAAATCGACAAATTAGAATAAGATTTGAGCATAATAAACAGTTATATGTACTTCATTATCATTCCTCAAATCAGAAAATCTGTTCTGAAGAAAAAGTGTTATAAACAGAAATATTTTATGAGTCATTAAGTGTTTCTGTGTTCTTAAGAAAAACGTTTATATATACGTTTGTGAGTGTGTGTGTAAGTATATATGTGGTAGGGTATTGAGAATTCGGTATGGCTGAATATAACATTTTACTCGTTTTTTTTTTGCTGTAAATAAAACTCATTGTCAGTCGTTTATACGTTTTTGGGTTTCTTATTAAAGTTGTAGACATGCAACAACTACAAACATTTTAAAAACAACAGCAACAACAACATCATGAAAAAAAACAAATAATATAAAAATAATATTAAGAAATAATTGTTAAGTTTTTGTTGTTGTTGGTAAGAAATTTCCCAAAAAGTTTAACGGTTTAATTTCGGTTTATTTTTATTTTTTCGAAAAAAGTTTTACTTTTATTTCTTTTTCCCTTTTGACACACAAAAAGAAGAATTTTTTTAGTTCGTTTTGGAAAACGTGAAAAAATATAAAGAAATAAAGTTTTGTAATTTAAATTTTGGTAAGAAAACGAAAATTCTTTTTAGCTGCATTGCACACACACACATACACCCATACATGCACACATTTTGATTAAAGACATTAGTGGTTTTTATAAAAGAGAGAAATTGTAGGATTCTGCATAGTTTAGGCTCTAATAAAAGTTATTTTTTTATTAAAAAGTTTTTAAATTCAAAATCGACAAAGTGGTACTTTTTTGTGAAATAAGTACTTTATGTCAAAAATACTACTTTAAAAATGATATTTAACAAAATCGTTATTTTATATATTAAAGAAATCAGATCTGGTAACAAACTTAGTGGATTTTATAATACATACGAATTGGAAGGCTCAACATGATTTAGGTTCTGAAAAAAGTTATTTTCTTCCATGAAATGTATAAGTTAGTACTTTCTCTTACAAATAGTACTTTTATGAATATTGCAAAAAACTGATACTTAAAAAAGTTTTCTAATTAATATCGTCTATTAAAAATGCATATTTACTTTAAATGTATTTTTTCTCAGTAGTACTTTTTGATGGTACTTTAAAAAAAGTACTTTTAAGAATCTTTCATTTAAATACAAAGTAATTTTTTCTTAAATATCTATTTTCTGAATAGTCTTTTTAAATAAAAACGGTTGCATTAAAAAGTGAACTCTTCAAAATAAAAAATTAATATAAAAGAACTTTCGCAAAACGTTTAAATGGTACTTTATACATAAATTAGTACTTTTCTTTTTATTTAAACTTTAAAAAATTTTTATTCAATAATACATCTTCAAATTATAGTCGTTTTTAATAAACTGCTAATTTATTTTATTTTTATTGTTTTAAAAAGTACTTTTAGAATTGAAAAAAAGTACGTTTTTTATATCTTTAAAAAATAAAATCTACTTCAGAAATATTTATCTTTCAATAGTACTTTTTTTAGAAATATAATTGGAACTTAAATTTGGTACTTATTAAAACCAAAAATGACTTTTTTATACTTTTTCAGTGGCACTTAATCTTTAAATTGGTACTTTCATAAAATCATGATATTTTAAGTAATTTTTATTAAATAATACATTTATATATTTTGGTACATTTAAGTAAATTAGTAATTGATTTATATTTTAAAATAATACACTTTATTATTGGTACGTTTGAAATCATATATTTGAATAAAAAAGTACCTTTTACATTTTTAAGCAAAAGTACTTTGGAAAATTGGTACTTTAAAAAACATTTTTAATGGAAATTGAAAATGAATCAAAAATGTAATAAAGAAACACATTTTTAAGGTTTTATTTGGTACTTTTTTAAATGTACGAATTGAAATATGGGGGGTAGCACTCCGCCTGGTCTCATCCATTCTACGTTTTGTCCAGTAAAACAGTTTATTAAAAAAGTTGTTGGGACCAACATTAAGAACTCTCGTGGTTCTTAAGATATTCGATAACAAATATTGGCTTTGTATGCCGGATACCCCTCCCCTTGGTCCTATTGGATTTTTTATAGCCCATGTTACCTTTGGGTATATAAGGATCATTCTGTGAAAATTTCAACAAAATTGGTCCAGGATTTTTGGAGTTTATATATTAGATACATACATACATACATACATACATACATACATACATACATACATACATACATACATACAATACATACATATATACATACACAAACACATACATACATATATACATACTTACAAACATTCCTACATTCATACTTACATACTTACATACATACATACATACATACATACATATATACATAAAAACATAAATACATACATACGGTCATACTTACATACATACATAATAAATACATACATACATACATACATACATACATACATACATACATACTTACATACATACATAAGTACATACATACATACACATACATACATACATACATACATACATACATACATACATACATACATACATACATAGATACATACATACATACATACATACATACATACATATACATACATACATACATACATACATACACATACAAACAAACATACATACATACATACATACATAAAACATATGTACATACATTCATACATACATACATACATACATACATACTTACATACAAACAAACATACATACATACATACATACATACATATATGCATAAAAACATACATACATACATACATACATACATACATACATACATACATACATACATACTACATACATACTACATACATACATACATACCTACATACATTCATACATACATATTTATATATATATATATATATATATATATATATATATATATATATATATATAAATAATCTTATATTATGTATGGAGATAAATTTCCTCTTTAAGAGATTTTATAGCAAATTTCCTCTTTACGCACGTTTGTTGCTCGGTGTAATTTATAAAAGACAAATTTCACTTTTTATAATAAAATTTAAAAATATTTTTTATATCGTTTTTTTTTTTGCAATTAAAAAAATTTAAATATTTTAACTTTTCTTCTTTTCTCTTTATATCTCTTTCCAGGTCTGATTTATATTTCTTCTCTAAAATAAACGACTTTGGCAACCCTTTAAATCACAACGATAATAATAAAATTTATTTGTCATAAAATTTTTTTAATACCAGAAAAAAATTATTAAAAAAATCAACGTAATCAAACAATTTAAATTAAAATAAGGAAAAAAATAAAACTTTTATTTTATATTAAAGTTGGAAAAAAGAGAGAGAATAATAAAAAAAACAACAACATTAATATTTAAATCAAATTTTGCTATAAAAAATTGTTTGCAAAACCAAAAAATAAAAGTTGAAAAACCAAAAAAAAAGTAATAAAATTTAAATTAAAATCAACTCAAAAAAAAAAAAAAAGAGAGAAAAATAATAAATTTTTGAATTTAATAAAAAGTGAAAATCAAAAAATAAAAGTAAAATTAATTTTTTTATAAAAAGTGTTAAATATTTAAACGAATAAAAAAATTTGCATAATTCTGTCAAACAAAAGGAGCAACAACAACAATAATAGTAAGAAATAAAGCAGCATTTTTCAAGAAAAAAAGGTAAAAAAGGTGTTTTTTTGTTTCTTTTTTTTAAGAAAATTTCAGTTTTATAATTTATACCCTACACCACCATAGGTATTATGCGTTTGTGCTGATGATTGTAACATACACTAAAAATGGCGTAAACCTTTAGTATATCGCTCGATTCTGAAAGTTTTTTTTATTGACGTCCTCCGTCTGTCTGTCTGTCCGTTCGGCTGGCTGTGTATGTAAACGTTATGAACACTCTGCAATTTTTAAGATATCTTGATGAAATTTATAGTACATATTATTATTTTTGCCTCAAGATGAAGCCTATTAAAATTGACAATGTTCCGTTTAATATTTCAGATAACTTCCATACAAAAGTCCTCCCGTAAAAAGGTTTTAAGTTCATGAAAGTCCTTAATATAAAGCAATTCTAGTGAGATTTTGATAAAATAAATCATATGATATTCTAAATGAATGTGCCTTATTATTCGAGAGTCGGTCCATTGCTTCTCAGAGGTCCCATTCAAGATACTTCCAAATATTGCTTTGAAAATCTCATATATACGCGGGTTTTGTAATAATTATCGGCCAAATTAAGATAAACACAAACAAGAATCGATATTCAAAATTATACGAGGTTCGGTTCATAACTTCATGTAGCTCCCATTTAGCCCCTCATAAAAATGCATTATGAAACGTATAAATTTGACATGAATGATAGTTTCACATTAATGTACCACACAATTAAGAATAAATCAGAAAATCAAATTATACGAGGGTAGTTCATTACTTTTTAGTAACCACCATTTATAGCCACCACCACCACAAGTGGTGAAAAGGGAATATTAACTTTATCATTTGGTATGTAACGCTAAGACACTAGAACTTATATATATTCTGGCATAAAATTTAAATCTGAATCGATTTCGCTATGTCTATCTGACACCATTACGTATATATATTCAGGCATAAAAAACCCAGCTAAATCGGTTCAATATAATAAATGATATTGACCGACATCATTTTGAATCGAAGAACTTTAGTAAATTTGTTAATTATAATCGGATAAATTAGAATAAAATTTTGCCATAATATTAAGTTGTGTCAACTTCATTACCATGCTTCATTGTCAACCAAAATCGGTTCAGTAGCAAAAAAAGTTATAGCAGAAATATAACTAATTTTTAGACTCATGAAAAGTAAGAACCTCGCATAATTTGGCACATCGACTTATTCTCTAGAGTTTTGCTAAATCGCATTATACTTTAGGACTTTAATGACCTTAAAATCCCATTCCATGAGGACCTTTGTATGGGTGGTATCATAGATATGTTTGTTAGTCTTTATGTAAGTATGTATGTGTGTGCACATTTTCATCACATGCATTTGCGGTGTACAGTATTGAGGATTCGACATAGTCGAATATATTATTTTTTTTTTAATTTTAATAATTTAAGTTTTAGAAAAAAAATAAAATCACACTTCAGTCGAATTTGTTTAAAAAAACTTTTTTTCATTTTTTTTCTTTCATCAAATTTGTTTCATATTTCTATTGTTTTTCAAAAATATTAAAATTTTTTCTATCTAATGTTTTGCTTTTGTTGTTGTTGTTATTATTTTGTTTGTATTTGTTTGATATTTTATTATTGTTGTTCATTATATGTTTTAGTGCGCCGTTTTGTCTTGTCTGTCTTAAAATGTCTGCTATTATGAACATTTTGTTGGTTTGATGTTATTTATATTCCATTAACGTTTGTTGTATTAAAAACAACAACAATAATAATAACTGTATATTTATTTCTTTTATTTTTATTTTCTTTTCTTTTTATTTAATAAATTTTTTCAATCGCTTGAAATACTTGAATGATGTTCAATTGTTTGTAATATTATTCGTATGCGATTTAACAAAATTATTTAATTTATGTCTTTTTGTCAATAAATCGAAAAAACTCTTAGTTTTATGCATAAAATTCGTTTTGATTTTGGTTGAAGAGAAGTTCTTAATAAATCGAAGTAAAAATTTTAAAGTTCAAATTGTTCAAAAATTTGTAGAAAATTTTCCTTATTAAGACATTTTTAGGAAATTTCCTTGATTTAGAAATTTTATAAAAAATTTCATCTATTAGGGATTTTTCTTTAGAAAAAATTTCTCTATCAATAAATTTTATAAGAAATTTACTTTGTTAAGAAATTTTGTAAATTGAAAATTTTTGACAAAATTGTGAGTTTTTCTCAAAATTATGAATTTTTGTCAAAATTGTGAATTTTTGTCAAAATTGTGAATTTTTGTCAAAATTGTGAATTTTTGTTAAAATTGTGAATTTTTGTTAAAATTGTGAATTTTTGACAAAATTGTGAGTTCTTCTCAGAATTATGAATTCTTGTCAAAATTATGAATTTTTGTCAAAATTATGAATTTTTGTCAAAATTATGAATTTTTGTCAAAATTATGAATTTTTGTCAAAATTATGAATTTTTGTCAAAATTATGAATTTTTGTCAAAATTATGAACTTTTTTGGTTCAAAATTATGAACTTTTTGGTCAAAATTATGAATTTTTGGTCAAAATTATGAATTTTTGGTCAAAATTATGAATTTTTGGTCAAAATTATGAATTTTTGGTCAAAATTATGAATTTTTGTCAAAATTATGAATTTTTGTCAAAATTATGAATTTTTGTCAAAATTATGAATTTTTTCAAAATTATTAATTTATGTCAATTATGAATTTGTCAAAATTATGAATTTTTGTCAAAATTATGAATATTTGAATAAAAATTATGAATTTTTGTCAAAATTATGAATTTTTTCAAAATTGTGAATTTTTGTCAAAATTTTTTTTGTTAAAATTATGAATTTTTGTCAAAACTCATAGAAATTATGAATTTTCGTCAAAATTATGAATTTATGTCAAAATTTGTTAATTTTGTTAAGAGAATAAAAGTTTTTTTGTCGAGAGAAGTTTTCAAAATTATGAATTTTTTGTCAAAGTTAAAAAACTTGGACATAATTAAGAATTTAAATTAAAATTAAGTAGTTTTTTGTTTAAAATTTAATTCCGGTTTTCTCTTTCATTCAAAAAATATCTGTTGTTTTATAAAAAATTGATTAAAAATTTGCGATAAATTTTTTGTTTCGAAAATGTATTAAAACAATCACAAAAAAAAAGCGAAAAGCATTAAAGTGTTTTAATCTAAAAGTCATTTGTAGAAATAACTTTAAATCGTAGATATTTATTCTGAATTCATACGTCATAATCACAGTTTACTTTATTAACATTTTATTGCCACTCGAGTTTACTGTAATTTTTTTTTCGTTTCTTTCTTGGCCCTTTCACTTTTCTTACGTGACATCATTTTAACGCACAACCGAAAACAAATCCGTCTTTATTTCTTACATTTATTCCAGTGAATTCATTCGTTCCTTCAGTCATTTCTTCATTCTGTCGTCAATCACAGTCTTTTTTAAAACAACAAACTCAAAGTTACATTAACATTATTTTTTCAATTTTGCTTGATTTGTTTTGCCCTCCAAAGTATGAGTTAAGTGTTAGAATGAACTTTTATTGGTTCCCGAATAAAAGTTCTTTTGTAATTTTTTTCTTATTTTATTTACTTGAAAAAAAAATCGTACGTGTTTTTTCGTTATTTTACGTATCATTTTTGTGCTAAACAAATTTCTTATTCTTCTTGGACATTTAAATACGTTTAGAGGAAAAAACGCTGGTATTACAAATAAAAAAATATTGATTGATTGATGATGATAATCATCATTATTATCGTTCGTCATTCTTTTTGCCTTGAAATTATTGAAAACACAATTGAAAATTAAATACAGATGAGAAATTTTGAACTGTTTATACTCTCCACCACCACAAGTGGTGAAGATGGTATATTAATTTAGTTATTCAGTGTGTAACGCTAAGATGGAATCATCTAAGACCCAATAATGTATATATATGTTCTTTCAGTGAAATCAAAGTCTGAGTCGATTTAGCCAAGTCCGTCTGTTTGTAGTATATGTGAGTGTATATGTGAGTGCATTTAATGTTATTAAAGCATTTATGGTGGAGGGTATTCGAAGATTCGATATAGCCGAATGTGTCACTCTCACTTTGTGTTTTACTGTCATTATTCATTATTTGTAGTAAATAGACAGAAGCACCGGCTTTTGTTAATTTTGTTAAGAGAATTATAGTGCATCACAATGGGAACGAGAGAGGGAGAGTGACTGATTGTTTGGAAAGCCCTAAACGAAAAATGTACAAGTCAAGCTTGAAAAAATAAATTTAATTGTAGTCGTTTAGCTTTTTTTCTCTTCAATAAGCAGAAAAAAGTAAATAAATGATTTTCAAAATAAGTGAAATTTGTTCATTTTTTGTGGTACAGCACAGTGGGATGAAGTGGAATGTGTATTGTTTTTATAGAATTGAGCTTTTGCTTATCTTTGTCTTGTTTTATTGTTTTTTTTTTTTTTTTTGGTAAATTTGAATTTTTCCTTAGTAAATAAAAATTCAATAATGTTTCAGAAAAACTCTTTGAAGAAGTAGATTATAGATTCATAGAAAGCTCTTTCGATTTCGTTTGTTGAATATTTTAAGAAAAGCTTTAAGCTTTGCAATTCGTGTAATGCTTGAAAATGTGTTTGATCTGATAAAAGCTCAAAGGCAATAAATTAAGTGTATTGAGAGTTCCAAAAGCTTTAAAATACAAAAAATATTTTGAATAGAAAAGCTTTTAATTATTCCAGTAGTAATTGGTTTAAGTTTTCTTTATGAAATTTTAAAAAGGCAATTTTTAAAAAAGCTTACTAATGCTAAAAGCTTATTGAGTTTTTTAACACTAAGCAGCATAACTTAATCCATACGAATATATTTTTGTAATAAGAAAACATTTTTTATTAAGCTTTAAGTTAAAGTTACGAATAAAGCTTAAAAGTTTTCTCTTTAAATTAAGTGGTAATTTTCACAATTCAACATTTCGTTGTATAATGCAAAAAGCTTTGTTTAAATGTATACTTTAACAACTAAATAAGCTTTGACTTTTAACTAAGATTTCAGATTAAAAAACTTTCCAAAACGATAAAGTTTTCAATAATTTTTAAAGCCTTCGGATTTTAAGCAAAATAATTATTAATTATAATAATTAATTATAAATAATGTGTAACCTTAAAGGAAAAATACTTATTCAGGCCCACTGTATTTGTTTTCAATTTTATTATTTTACGTAGTTTCTCTTTTTTTTTTTGTAAAACAGAGTTTACAATATTTTATGTATTTTATTTTTGCTAATAAATTCAAGGTCACTAAAATTTCCCAGTATTTTATTTTCCATTTTTCTTTACTCAATAACAATAATTGAAAAGAAAATTGTTTACTTAACCATATTAAAGAGAAATTAATAGAACGCATTTTCTGGTGTGGAAATTTTAAATGTACTGACATACTGAACTAAATGTCATATTGACAATTTTTCATCAATTTGAAGAATTTACGAAAAAATAATGAAAATTTTCGTTATAATGATAAAGGTTTTGTTTGTTGATTTGTTTAAACTAATTTTCTTCAATTCTACAACTTTTGAGTTGGTAAAGGGAAAAATGGGAAGCACATTGTATGCATTGTTGCATTAGGAATCTCAAATGCTTTGCACTTTTAAGAAGATTAAGGACCAGGAAAATTATTAAATTGTTTTGTCCCATACTCACTTGCTAAGCACGATTTACATGGACTGAGATGTAACAATGGAAATATTATTATTATTTCTCTGACTCATGGACAAACTCATATGGAAAATTTAAGTTTAAATAATAATTTTATTAAGAAAAAGAATTATTTCAAAATGCACAGAAATATTTCCAAAGAAACGATTTGGATGCACTGTGCTCTGTATACTGACAAATGGTTCACTCTCATACGTCCAACCATTACATCTCCACAAGATGTACTGCTGGGAAGATGTATCTGTGCATTGGTATCCCTATTAAGTATCCTAAAGTGACTATAGAAGTGACAATAGGTTACGTTCTAAAGCAAAAAATCTAGTTTTGTGATGTGAATCACTACATTGGGAAAGTCATCAAAAACTGCTGGAATTAGCATCTCTTGCTGAACGAACTACATGGTTTCTAGTTCGTTCTCTAATTTGCCTCTTTATGGCTTTAAAATCATTAAATTCTCAAAAAAATTAAACATTAAGTTTATTAAACTCTTAATTTTAATAAACCCATAATAAAGTTCTTTTTCCCTTAAGGCTAATAAAACGTCTCAAAAATAGTAACAAAACCTAAAAAAATAATCATCTTTAAACATCTCATACATAATTAAAATTTATCTTAATTTAAATTATATTAACTTTATAAACTATTTATTATCTGTTACGGTTGTTTTTTTAATAAACAAAAAAAAAAAAACAACAACAAGATTAACAAAATTTTAGGCGTTTACTCTCGTAAAATTTAACATAAATCCCTGTTTTTCATTTCCATTTTCTCCATTTTTTATTAAAATATAAAACGAGATATAAAATCCTCTAGAAAAAAATGTGTAAATAAATAATATTTAGTTTATTGTAGTTGTTGTTGTTTTGTTTATAACAGTTTGTTTGTGTTAAATGTAAAAGAAATAAACTTACAACAAAATAAGCAAAAAACAAATAAATAAACACACATACATACAAATATAAACATATACCATTACATAGTTTTCTAATTACACAGTGACATAATTAAAAAAATTTTAAGATAAACATGCAAATATAAATAAAATGTATATAAACAAAGTTGTATATCTGTATATATACATATGTATATACACTCTCCCTCTATATCTTTTCTTAGTTACATTTTATATCTCTCTAATGACCATTACCACTATATTCTATTAGTTTAGTTGGTTATACATACAATTTTTGTTATTATTTATGTACATGTTTTTTTCTACTTGTACTCACATAACGGTAATTTAGTGTGGTAAAACACTCAAAGAGTAAATGTTAATAAAAGGAGAATGAGAGAGTTGATTTTAATTTTAGGAGTATTATATGGTAGAGCAAAATAGATATTTTATTTTGTTAGTAAATTATCGGGAATTTGGGAAATTTTTTACGGATTTCGAAAGCAAAATTTCTTGAATGTGATCCTGGCATTAAAGCCATTAAAAATAGTAAAAATTCTCTAGAAAACTATATTGTTTACATATAAGAAAGCTCTGAAATACCTCCGAGATTTTAAGACAAATTTTTGAATTCATATTTGATAATTGATACATCATTTGAAAGTCTGTGTTAAGTAGACTCAGAATTTGATGTACAAAAAGAAAAGTTTGGATGCGCATTTTTCCAAAGTACTTTCTTTGAGAAATAAACATAATTTAAACTTTAATAAAAAATTTGCCATCTGGAAAACTCACTCTTTCTCTGAAATGATCCCATTTTCACTATATTCTTTTTGGATGTTTACCTTTCATGTGAAGCCAATGTTCAGTTAGAAGGTAGGTTGTGGAGAGAATACCCTATAGCTCTCATGCCCATTGGCATACACCTAAATCACTATTTCGTCTTGTTGTGCACTCACCGTCTGAGATAAAGAAACATATACCAACTATAAGTGACTACAGAAATCCGTGTCTATATATGCATCCATATGATATGACAGCTTGGTTAAGTATCCTTCTTGAAATTTTTTACATCTCTGGGTTGGAAGGCATAGATAACGCTCCACCATTTCACCATTGTCTTCCATATATGCACTCGTTCTATGTCGTCGGTGACACCGACTTTTTAACCTAAATCCATGGTCTTCGTCTTCTTTAGGCAACTCCAACGTGTCCTTGCAGTTCCATGAACTGTTTCAATGTTCCACATAACTCTGTATATCTCTGGCTTTCAATGCAATTGAATTTTCTAAGCCCACAACCTCAGGTAACGTTACATTTGCTGAGAAATCGTTTAAAGCCTCCTTACAATTCAGGGCCGTCCGTGAAATCGTTTTTTCAGCGGCACCCATCGCCTTTTGGCAGTCTGATATAGAAAAGATAACTAATTGATGATTCCAGTTATGCCATTTAAAAACATGGTAAAATTTTAATTGATCAACTTTGGATGGGGAATATAATTTGCTACGCTTTAATAAAGTCGAATTTGTTCCAAAAATGAATTTTTGCTGAAAAGTCTAATCATTGTTGGCCGAAGCTTACTGTCAATATGCTTGAGCGAATTGAAAATTGGAATTTCGTAACAGAAGAAATGATCTATCCATTATGTTAAAAGCATTGAGATAAATCCAAAATTGAGGAGTTAAAGTCGACAAGTATTCGAGAATGAAGCCTCATCGGAAATTAGGCTTTAACGCTGCAGAAAGAAACAGTTTTTGCGTGGTTTCCTACTGGTGATGAAAAATGGAAGCAGTACAAAAAACCCGAGTGCAAAATTTTATATGTGAAGCTTTTCCATCTACACCAATTAACACCGAAGCCATGATAATGATTGTGGTCTCATGCAATAAAGTCGGAGATTCACATGGAATCTGTACCGATGACAACGATTTGTTTAAAGAAAGCAATCAAGGAAAAATTATTAAAATGTTGGAAGAGATGGTTATAATCTTCCACTATGACTCCACTCGGCCATATGTTGCAAAAACTGGTTGGAAAACAAGAAACAATATGTCCCTATGTGTATTGTAGAGAAGTAACTAAAGATGAGACAATAGGCTACCTCTTAGGCCTAAAAGCCCATGGGAAAAATTCTAGTCAGGAACATAGTAAATTGAGAAGTAGTGACACCTTTTAGGTTGTAGAATGACCAGTTCGAGACACTTACCAAATGCTGCCGGTTAAAGTTAATAATCTTACTAACATTTTCTTCACCGGGTTTATACACACACATATACATATGTACATATCTATGTTTATATGTAGAACAAATGTGTAACATAAAAAGAATATGTTGTATAAAATATAAAGTGCTATGAAAAAAAGTTGCAAAGTCTTTTTTTTTTAACAAAAAGTGTTTAGTTTCATCCTTTTTTTCGTATTTTATTTGCCATCTAAAGGAAAAAGAAACTATATTGTGGATATAAACTATTTACAGTCTTTGGTGGAAGAAGAACTTTGGAAAAAAAAGAAAGCCCCACCCAACATAACTTGTATTGCTCTAATTTTGTTTCGTTGTTTCTTTTTTTTCAGACTGTTCTGGTTTTTTTTATTTAATTTTGTTGTTATTGTTGCTGTACTTGCAACAAAATTTCATATTGTATATATATATATATGTGGAGCAAAAACAAACACACAACACATTAACAGCATCGGTAGTGAGAAAGTAGCATTATTGTCTTTTCTGGATGTTGGGCATAATAAACAAAAAGTAGAAAAAAGGAACATTTGCTGTAAATGAAAGAAAATCGAGGGGAGGGTGGAAAAGAACTTTTAGGCGTCCAAATTGAAGATGTTTAAAATTTCTTAAAATTTATTGGGACTGATGATTTTGGACTGAAAATCAAACAAATTTACTTTGTTGGGAAATAAAATTTACTCATCTCAAGAGAGATATACAGACTTTTGCAACACTTTTTATTACTTTTGTTGCAATACAGCTGTAAATCGATAGCTTGCTTCCTCTCAGCGATTTTTGTTCTAATTCTGCCATATTAGCAGGTACTGGTTCCCGCGCAACCATACTCAAGTCTGATTTCTTCTCTCAATTTCGACTGGTGCTATTGGATTTTGGTATGCCCTCTCTTCTACAATTAGACCAAAATTTAAGTGTTAAATATCCATTGAAGAGGCTCCTTTCTCTTACAAGCTTAGCTGACGATCTATGATATCGTCAAGCCCCTGTTAAGCTGTGACATTTGACAGTACCCGAAATGGTTGTGGAGAGATACGACCATATATATATTTCTGGTTACAGGCAACGAATCGGATTTAATATTTTATGGAACTATAATCCCTTCTTGTTTAATTTCCTATCACACTATTGATGAATTAAGTTGCAGGTTAACAGCACATGGGAAGCGTGACCTCCATTTAGAGTTTTTGGTGTAAATAATGTCATATCAGGGGCTGCTGTATCCCTACTACCAGAATCAAGACCCAGGTGATTCTTAGATGGTTGTCTGGGCTTTGATACGTCCTACTGGCTTTTGGTACGACCTCTCTTACTTCAATGATTAGATTACAATAGACCTTCAAAAGATCAGTTGCAGGAGCTTTTTGCTCTTTCAAGAACCGCTATAATTCAGTTTGGGATTTATCTACAAGATCATAAAGCACCATGTGGGCCTGCCATTAGGTAGTATCCAAAAGGGAATTTAATGCCCCTTTCGGATTCTATGACAACCTAAAAGCTTTAATGTATTTTTAAGACCTTCTCTTTCCCTCCCTCGTTTGGTTCACTTTAGTTGGCTCTTTGTTTGACTGATAGCAATTTTTTCTGTTTTGGTAACTAAATTGTACAACAATAACAACAACAATAACTATATTTTAACATGGGTATCATAAAGAAAAAATTCTCTAAAGACTCATAGATGTATATATAGAGAGAGATGTATGCACTTAATACTACTTCCACTACTATTCACACCAATAGTAAACACTATATGTGTGTGTATGTGTGGGTGTGTATTTATATGTGTTTCTGTAACAAAGAGTTGATGATGTTACCATTTTTTCTCTATCTACTTTTATTATAAAAATTTTTGTTATTATTTTTGTTGTTGTTGTTGTTGTCTACTCTATTACATATTTGTTTTGTTAGTGTTGACTACACATAATTTTACAAACATACATTTACACATAAATACACTTTTATATATAAATTTAATAATCATATATTTTTTAGTTCGTATTGTACTCCCTCCTTTACTCTTGGTCGTTATAACATCTAACTTGTTCTCTAGTATGTTTTTTGTTTATTATCACTTTTTTTTTGTAAATTGCGTGTATTTAATTTATGTTGTTTTTGCTTTTGTTATTACACCCTGTTTACTCATCTTCTATCATTTATTTCTTATTCATGCATTTTTTTCATTCTCATACATAAACTTATTTATAAACTCTTATTGCAAACATGCATAATAACTTTATACACTCACACTTCCACATGCATACATACATATATCTTTTGCTATAATAAATGACAACAATAACAAATATTATATGTGCATTTTTTGCTATTATAGCAGTTATTTCTTTACTATCATTATTTTAGTTTTTTTTCTTTTTTGTTTTTGTTTTATAAAAAAATGTTGTAAGTGTTTTAGTGTTACACTTTTGCCATTGTAACAACAAAGCTGCTGGTGCTTGTTGCACACATGTTGGCAAAAGTGTTTGTTTGTTATTGTTGTTTGTGTCGTTCGTCGACACGCATAGTATGATACCAGTTGCAAATAAAGGGTGCATTAATTTCTAATATGTGATTGAATTGAAGAAACAGAATTTACTTGATTTGAAAATGTGAGAAAAAATTTAATTTAGATTTTTTTTGAATATCGAAGGGATTGAAATGGTAACCTAATTCCCAGCTTCAAGCAAGACTTACATAAGAGTCATAAAGAATTCATAGTTTCTTGAAAGACTTAAAAATTTCCATGGTATCAGGGGTAAATGACTTAAATGAGGTTTCGCTAATCATAAAATTTTACGTCTAAAATCTACCACACTTCAATTTTCTATTAGCAAAAGCCTAATATCTCTTCACTGGCCTTAAGTCCGTTGTAACAAATGGGCTTTACAAAAATTTTTACTGGTTTTGGGTCCTAAAATTTTCTTCTACATTCTTTCCAGCATTAGCAACGTAATATTTTTGACCAGGAATTTACGAAAAACCTCCCAGAACTTAGGTTTCTTCATCCGTTATGCACCAAGAATATATATTGTTCAATATCCGTTCCCTGTTTTTGACCTCTAAATTTTACGCAGCGTTCTTGTTAGCAATTTTTTTAGCCTTGTATTATCTTAAATTTGCACAAGCTTTAACTTTTCGTACCAAATAGTCCAAATACTGAGCTTATCGGACTGCTTTTCTAACGGATATATTTGGAGCTCTTTTTAAAATGATTTCTAGTTTTTTGGCTTTAGAAACATCATGTAGACCATTCCTTTTACTTGTATCGGGATTTCTATCAACGGAGAAGTACTCCCGTCCGTTCTACAAAGCCTTGAATGCCTTGGCAACTTTTTGTAGGACCAAGTTGGGTTTTGTTGAAAATGTTTAATAATTTTTGTACGCATTATTTTCTGCTTAGATTAAACATTTTAATGTGTTTAAAGAATTTTCAATCTCACTCCTTACTTGTGAAATAGAAGACATCATAGATTAAAGCTACATTTTCAGTTTTTTCTTATCGGATCAGTTTCCCTTTCTTATTGACATACAGAGTGTCCAAATCAACTTTTTGGAAATAATTCTTCCGAAATTTCATACGGTTAAATCTAAGGAGCTTTCAAGTTGATTTAAAAGACTACCGACCATTACGCTTAGTTTAATCAAGAATGGTTTGATATGGGAATCGCTTTTCTGCAAAATTCTTAAAAAATTTAGAAATTTTAATTTCCACTGAAAAAATCATTCTGCAGAAAAATGTTATCAGTTTAGAGGAAACACCCTTTACAATTTTATAAGTTGGTTAATGTGATTTTGTCGGTTTGATAGTGTTAAAGGCACAACAACAACAACATAAAGCTATTTATTATCAGTGTGCGTAATATGTAGAAGAGTCATTCTGGTCTATTTTATGACATGAAAACCTAATAAATATATTATTTTACTCATTAATTGTCTTTTTTGTTAGTTTAGTGGTTCAGAGCTTTTTCAGAATTTTTATCTTGAAATTTAATTTAAAAAAATTATGTTTGTAGAGAACTTAAAAAATATAATGTGCATTAAATTTATAAACAGGTATTTTATAGCTACAACTATAATTGTTTTAAATTCAAAAATATAACTATTTCGTAATTCAAACTATAACTTTTATAAAGCTTGAACTTTAGTTATTCTATAGTCCGAACAATATACTGGTGCATATGTTCCTGCAAATGCACATAACTTGTTTTTTTTTTAATTAAGAACAAATTAATCAAGATACTATGAAGTGGACAAATAATATTTTAATTAAATCAATTAAGAGTTCATTAAAAAAATTGTTGACCGAAAACTTCATTTGTTCTAAACTTATTTTAATGTAATTTAAAAGTTTTACAGCAATTTCAATTGTATTTTCCTTTAAACACATTTAAGTTTATCAGTCTCATAATTTTAAATGTGTGGAGATCATTTTCTCTGTATTACCACAAAAATATGGTCTGGCATTGATTCCATTATTTTTTTTTAAAGATCAGAATCAATTTAATCCCAAACTTTCTTTGTTTTAGTTTTAGATCTGTTAAAGTCATTATACTTTCGTTTTGGGCACTATTTGAATAAATTTTAGCAGCAATGAAACCCCACAACATTTCCTTTAGCTTAAAATTCGTACTACAAACCGCCCAGTTCAATAGGGGTATTTTTCGTTTTACCATGATTTGAACTGCTTTGAAACGTGTATCGCAGCATTATCTTGTTGGAGTATGAAGTCTTCATCCATGAAAGAAAGAAGAGCATCTTCTAGCAATTTCGTTATTTTTTTTGTTGGATCAAAGCAAAGAAAGTGGTGCCCAAATGATAACACTACCTACGCCGAAATTTCATTTTGATATCCTAATATCGTTTAATCTGCGCTAGTGCCAATAATATGAGTATGAGATTATTACTTTTTTCCTCTCTTCAGCCCATTTCATGTATTTTAGTGAGAATTTTAAAGGATTTTCTTTATGCAGTTTTTTTAGCTTTGGCTTCGTCCATTTTATATTTTCATCGCTTCGTAAAATATGAGCGAAATGTTTTGAAATCTCTGGAAGATTCATTTTGTTTTAATTTGTGTAGAATTCAATTTGTTACGGTTTGCTTTTTATTTTATAAGATTAATCTATATTTTTGTTAAATTTGTATATCCCTTGGAAGGTTTTCGAACACCATAATTCTGTCATTTCTTCAAGATATTATGTACCACATTTTTGGGACGTTTAATTTTACGACCGATTTCACTATTGGAGCATCCCTGGTTATGAAAATGTTTAATTTATTTTTTTAAAAGCGATTTTATCATCAGCGTTTATAGAAATATTCCACATAAAATAGCACGAAGATAACTTGATCGTATGACTAAGAAAAAAAACTTCTTTCCTTTAAGTTGCCTTCATTGTAAAACTTCCGCTTTATATGAGAATAAAAACAACAAAGATGGAACTATAAAAGAGAAAAAATTAAGTGCATTTATAAGAATATGTATTAGTGTTGTTTCAAATACAGTTATTTCACAGTCTGTACTATTGCTACAATAGTTATTTTTTAGTTTAAACTATAAGTATTATATAGTCCAAATATTAGTTTTTATATAGACTGAACTCTATATCAAAGTCCGATTTATTGAAAGTTGAACTAAAGCTATTCCATATGCTGAACTATGTCGACTGTTTATTCTATTATCTGGACTAAGGTTATACACCATTTTTCCATTAGAGTTTTTCTTGAGTCTTTATTGTAGTTATACTACAGTTTGAACTTAAACTCTTCTATAGTACGGACTTTATACTCTGTACTATATCATTCTATTTTACTGTTTTAAAGCGTTGGATACCGCTGTTCTATAGTATTGACGATACCTGTTGTATAGTTTTAATTACAGTTATTCTACAGCGTTGGCTATAGCTGTTCTGAACTGTTTATTATTATTGCTTTATAGCATCGAATATATCTGAAAAAGTTATCCTGGACTGTAGCTATTCCATAGTTATTATTGTAGCTCTTCTTTAGTTTAAACTATGGCTATTGCAGAGTATGGACTAAGCCTATTAGATGACTATATTTTCCAATTTTCCTCTTAAGAATGTTACATAATTTTTTTTCTAATTTTCCAACAATAAATTTTATTTCGAATTTTAAATTTATTGCAAATTCTTAACATAATTTTTATTGTCATAATAACATTTTAACTTTCTTAGTTAAACTTAATAAATTATTTATGTTTGTTGGTTTGTTTGTTGTACGACATGTTTATCTTTTGCTCTCTTTTATAAATTCATTTACTTTTTTGTGTTTTCTGTTGCAAAATAAGAAAAAAGCTTAAAACTAAATTAATTAGTTTATCAAAATGAGAAAAAAGCAACAACAGCAACAACAACAATAACAAAAATAACAACCTTAAGATTTTCAACATAAATTCAAAATGAATTATATTCAGGTTGCATAACCTGAATTTCGAAATAAATAAGTAAAATAAAATTTAAATTTGCTTTAGTTGTTTAAATATGTTGCTGTTGTTTTTGCATACTTTTAGGGGTTTTAAACAGGTTTTATTGCGAGCTAAACAGTATGTAGGAGTTGCGTAAGAGTAGAGAAGAATAAAGAAAATTTAAAGTAGAAGAAAAATGAATTGGTTTTATGCATAAAACATTAGCATTCTATATTCATATAGAACATATGCTTGTTGTTCTTATGAGAGCTTAAAATTACGAATTTTGAGGTTTTTAAAAGCTCCAAAAATAGAGGAACTAATAAAAATTAGCACAAAGTTTTATTCATTTGGCTCAGAGATCAACTAACTACTTTAAGTTCAAATGAGATTTTGTTTTATATATTTTGTGCTCTGAATTTGTTTCTTTTATGTCATGTTACTCTGTTCATTTGCACGACATATGTATGCAATTATATAACTGAAGGTTGTGTATAATTTGTAAAACATTTTCAGCTTAATTAAAATAAAAGAACGATCTATACATGCATGTACAATATTTGTTTATATAAGAAGATCTTCTTAAGAATTTATATTAATTTTTATTCATGACTTTATTTCTACAAATACACCATTTTCCAAAATATTTAATTTTATTTATGAATTAAAGTAACTGTTCTATGATTCCAGCTACAGTTGGTGTACAGCTACCACTTCAAATGTCGAACAATCTGTACTAAATCCGTACTATTGTTCGAAATATAACAGTACTGTAGTACATCTGCTATATATTCAAGTACAGCTGTTCTATAGTCCTAAAAATAGTTGATCTATAACTGTTCTATAGCGTTGACTTCAGCTGGTTTTTAGCTTCGATTGTTCTGTGGTGTTTACTCTCATTGTTCTATAGCTGGTGACTATATTTGTTCTTTAGTATTGACTGACTGTTCTATAGCTTCGACTAAAGCTATTCTACAGCGTTTACTATTGTTTATTATGATACAGACTATAACTGTCCTATACCGTCGGCTACAGCTGTTCTATAGCGACGACCATTACAGTTCTGTATTGTCGATTATGATCTATGTGTTCTATAGATTCAATTACCATTGTTCTGTAGCGTCAACTAAAGCTGTTCTATAGCGACGTGTCTATTTTGTAGCGGCGAGTATAGCTGTTCTATACAGTTTACTATTGTTTATCCTTATGTATAATATGTTCTATAGTGACGTCCATTACAATTCTGTAGCGTTGATTATGCTCTATGTGTTTTATAGCTTCAATTACCACTGTTCTGTACCGTCGACTAAATCTGTTCTACAGCTTAAACTGCAGCTGTTCAGTAGTGCCAACGCCAACTGTTCTATAGCGTTTATTTTTGTTGTTCTATTGAGGCGAGTACAGCTGTACTACAGAATTGTCTACACCCGTTCTATAGCTTTAATTAGTGTCAACAAAAACTGTTCTGTTGCGCCATTTATAACTGGTTTACTGTGTTTACTATTGTTCTATAGCGCCTAGTGTAGCTGTTCTTATTGATGACTATTGTTGTTTTATAGTTTCAATTACAGCTGTTTTATACCATCAACTACAGCTGTTATATAGTTTTGATTTATTTCTGAAGTCGTTGTTCTATAGTTTCGAATATAATTGATCCATAGTGTCGGATACAGCTGTTCTGTAGCATCCCCCATAGCTGTTTCGTATCATCGATTATAGCTGTTCTTTAATAGTTACTATTCTATTATTCCGACTATAGCTGTTTTATAGCATCATATATAGCTGGTTAATTATCTAGAATATAGCTGTTCAGTTGCGAGACAATATTGTCGACTATAGCTGTTCTGTATAGTGTTCTATTGTCCAGACTATCGATGTTATATAGACGCTACCATATAGCTTTAACTCTATAACCTTAAAACAGAATTCCAGTACCTATTTTTGGACTATTTTTAATAAATCGTCTTGATTGTTTCTAATCTTAACTCTGTTTTAGTATAAAATTGGTAAAATGATTGAAATGGTGTAAAACTAAAAAAGTTTCACTTCTTTTGTGGATAAGGAAAACCAAAATCCAGGATGCATATTTTACATGGTAACATGAACTCTCCTTGTTTTTTATTTGGTGATGAGTTTTTTAAAATTTATATTCGACTTGTACTTAATCAAAATAAGAGAATGAATATCTATTTAATTCTCAGTACGTTCATTTCTTGGTTAAAAAACACACACACACACAATCATGCATTCTCATTTAAAAGTAAAAATATGTTATTAGATGTGTGTGTGTGTGTCTATGTGAAGGTTTTTTATGCAATATTTTCATAGATAAATTTCAAAGTCATTTTTTTGTTCTTAGTTTTATATCTCAAATAAATATATGTTTGTTTGTTGTTTTTGTTGTTTTTTTGCCTTCATATTTTTTGCATGTCGAGTAGTTGTGGCAACAATTCATATTCTGTATTACGTGTGAAAGATAAACTTGAGTGCATAATATCTGAAAGAGAATAAGAGTCTGTTTCGAAGTTTATATCTTTAAAATTTTTTTTATTCTAAATATTATATATTTGAGTGAGTGTGTGTGTGTGTGTGTGTACGGATGTGTGTGTATTATAAAACGTGCTTGGCAATATAAAACAATTTTAGTTTTTTCTTTTAAAATTTTTCTCAATGCATTTTGTTTTCATTATTATTTTATTTAGTTTCATATTCAACTGTGCCTGTTTTTTCTTCTATTTTATTTTTTGTTTTTGGAAATCACAAAAAAAGAACGGAATTGTTTTTGTTGTTTTCCGTAAGCCCGAAAACATTTGCCAAAGAAATATTCTATTTTTCGTTATTCTTTTAAGGCAACAAATGCAAGCTTTGTTGGAATAATAATTCTTATGTATTCTTTTGGTGCTGTAAAATGAATGTATATGTGTGAGTCACTTACTCATACAAATGCATGAAAGAAAAATCTTAAAAAAAAAAATAAAATTGCTGAGCAAAAAAAAATTGTTTTGTTTATTTCTCTATTTTAAAAGCAAACACGTGCCAATCTAGAAAACCAACATTAAATAAACAAGAATTGAAATGAAATATTTTTTAAGTATACAAACGAGGGTAGTAGAAAAAGGCGTTAGAGGCTTAAAAAACGAAAATTTTAAATAATCATCAGTTCTGGTTACGTTAATGTTCAGTTCTAGTTCAGCTCTAGTTCAGTTCTAGTTCAGTTCTAGTTCAGTTCTAGTTCAGTTCTAATTCAGTTCTAGTTCAGTTCTAGTTTAGTTCTAGTTTAGTTCTAGTTCAGTTCTAGATCAGCTCTAGTTCAGTTCTAGTTCAGTTCTAGTTCAATTCTAGTTCAATTCTAGTTCAGTTCTAGTTCAGTTCTAGATCAGCTCTAGTTCAGTTCTAGTTCAGTTTTAGTTCAGTTCTAATCAGCTTTAGTTCAATTCTAGTTCAGTTCTAGTTGAGTTCTAGTTCAATTCTAATTCAGTTCTAGTTCAGTTCTAGTTAAGTTCTAGTTCAGTTCTAGTTCAGTTCTAGATCAGCTCTGGTTCAGTTCTAGTTCAGTTCTAATTCAGTTCTAGTTCTGTTCTAGTTCAGTTCTAGTTCAGTTCTAGATCGGCTCTAGTTCAGTTCTAGTTCAGTTCTAGATCAGCTCTAGTTCAGTTCTAGATCAGCTTTAGGTCAGTTCTAGTTCTAGCTCAGTTTTGTTTCTAGTTCAGTTCCAGTTCTGTTCTTCTTCTTCGAGAGAGGTTCTTGGTCAGTTATAAATCATTTTTGTTATTTCCAGTTGAATTCTCAGTTGTAGGCAGCTCTAACTCAGATTTATTTTAGCTTAGTTGTAATTATAATCCAAATTTATTCTTCTCTTTTGTGGTTTTGGTTTTGATTAGAAATTGAGGAATACCATTAGACAGCTTTTGGGTTAGCATCTCGTAAGGCGCCATTTAATAAATATCCTTATTAATTCCTTATTCTTACTACTAAGAAAAACTACATAAATATTATTTTGCTTAAAACGCCATTTTTCATAGACAAATAAAATTTTTAGACTTTGAAATATTTAAATGTTTTATGATCATCATTAACTAAAACTGTATATTTTGCTACTTTAGATTTAAACCTCTTTTTGCCCAAAATTAATCCTCTGATTTTTCAAGAAAAGGATATTTAACTAAACATTTTAATAAATATTTCCCAAAATATCATTTAGTCTTTTTCTTTTAAATTATATTTTAAAAATAATATTTTATAACCCAAAAAGAAGAAATAAATGTCTACATTTTTTATGATTACAAATAAAGGAGCAGATCCTGGAAGGGATGTTAACAAATAAAAAAGATTAAGGAACATTATTATATTTTTGTAAGCTCTTTCGGGGCTTTAAGAGTCTTGTAAAATGTAATTGACAAGAGGAAATTTTCACACATAACTGAAAAAGCTCTTTTGGGTACAAAAATACCAGAGAGACAGATTGAGAGAGAGGAGATGAAGAAAATATATTACAAACAGCAGGAATATATAGACCTTCAAATTAAGAAACTTAATTAAAATTTTAAGGAAACACACAAACACACACATATACATATACATATACATACCTAGAAACCCAGAGCAAGACGAAAAAAATTAAGAGTTAATTGGAAAAAAATGACAGAGACCATAAAAAGAAACACCAACTGAAACCAACTCACAGGACATTAACAAAAATGTCGACACAAGACAATTTAATAAGTCCAAGAAAAACAACAACAGAAACAACAAAAGAAAGTTGTAAAAAAGGCCTGTTAAAAGGATTTAACAACACAAATAAAAGGAAAATGAGCAAAATAATGCAGAGCTTGTTGACAGTAGAAGAGGAAGAAAAAGGGGCACAAAGAAAAATGTAATGTGAGAGCAAAGTGTCACAGTTAAAGTAAACTTAAATTAAATTGGAGATGATAGACAGAATGGATAAATATATAAATAAATAAACTATGGTTAAAAGATAAAGTAATAGAAATATGGGAGAAAAAGTAAATAGATGTGCCACAAGAGAAGGGAAGGAAGGTCTATCTATGTCTTTGTATGAAATAGAGTAGAATAGAAATGAGACAGAGACATTTTAATTACCAAGAATAATGAAACCAACATCTAACTAACATTTGTACATGACCTCAACATTAAGGTTAACAAAAAAGGGTTTATTATCAAGTAACAACTAAAATGACAAGACTAAAGTAAACTTACCACCACAACTACAATAACTAACATTAACTAAATTAAGTAGATAAATAAGAGAGAGAGTAATAAAAACCAACATCCTTTTTATTTCTTAATACATATTTAGTTAAATGAAAAATAAGAGAATGGACTTTTAATAAGGATTTCTAGTAGTACAAAAGATTTTTGGAGTGTTTATTTCATTTTGAGCATTTGATTTTGGACCAGTTTAAAGGACTTTAGATGGGGTACTTTTATATGTAACACACAGAAAAAAAAGACTTGAAACAAAATCAACAATGTTAAATTAACATTTTTTACCTTTGAAGCAAAATCATAACTGAAGAGAATTTAAGTTATTTTTATTTCAATTAATTTTACATCGATCTTTTTCTGTGTGTATTCCATTGTATATCCTTACTCAAGTATATAAGATATTCGTCAGTCCATTTGTTTTTTTCCTTAGAAATGTATAAATTTTCCTTACAATTATTTTGGCAATGAGGGTTTATTAACCCCCATTTTTTCATTCCTTTTGTAATGACAAGAAAGAACCACTTCAGAATCCATAAAGTCAATATATTTATGACAGCAAATCGCATCCATAATAATTAGCGGAGCTCAATAGGATTTGGACTGAGTATTTATTGTAAAAATTTGACATGTCGGTATTGTCATTTTACACATTTTCGATAGGACACCAAGGGAGGGTCATTCTCTTAACAAACACAACTTATTTAATTTTCGTTCGGCAGTCAGTTATTTCCTATAAAGTCCTTATTTTTAAAGGACTTTAAAGGAAATGAGCTTTAATACAAAGTTTACTGATTTCTTTAGTAATGAAAGCATCACAATATTCAAACTGTAATGAATAATTTATGTTATTAAAATCTTGATCCGATTTGCAAGGAAAATGTCCGACCGACTGTCCGTTGACAAATGGGTTTTAAAACTATTTGAGGAATAAAAAATCTTTTTATCAAAACAATTTAGAAATTGACTTATTCATTCTGAAATATTTAAAAGAATTTCAGAAAATTATGTTACTAAACACTGAAAAAATCAATGTGAAATCATTAAAACAGACATAAATTAATATTTTTCAATTGTGGTTTTGCTTCGTAGATAAAAAATGTTAATTTAACGTTGTTTTACAATAAATCCAGTTTTTCGAAAATTTTCTGCCTGTACATTAAAGTTTCCTGTTCATGACGTTGCATGCTATTAACAGTGGTTCATTTGGTGTGCCAGCTATAAGTCAATAATATGTGGGATTTCTAACTCACAATATTAAAAGGATTTTACAAGTGCGCTATCTGTTGCTTACTAGTGGCAACTATAATTACATAAGTTATTATTAATTACATGCAAATAAGTTCACTGATATTTATGTTATTTTTGTAGTCCCAGCACACGGCAGGTTTTTTAATTACAGGAATTAAGGCTTTTAAGGAGAAAGTATTAAAGACAATATCATTCTGAACCAATTTAACTGAAGGAATTTTTAATTTAAATTGGCATTAAAGAAAATCAAAAGATTTATTTTTAAGAAAAGTCTACAAAAACATCTGAACATTTGATGGTAACAGGCGGTTCTTTAGGTAAATCACGTATTGGAAGAAACCTGAAAGCTATAGAGGTACATTAGTCTATAGACAATTTTAATTTTTTTTAAAGGCACACGCCACCAAAGTGAATTTTAGGCGCAAATATTTAGAGCTATTGAAATTATTATGTCTGTCTGCGTTACAAAAATTATAAAATTTTAAAGATTTTAAATAATTAATTTAGTGAAAAATTAAAATTAATTATAATTTAATATGATTAATTTTTTTTTAAATTTTCTGGACATGAAATAACATAACTATATTTTGAGGCTTAAAATAATAATAAAATTGTGTCCATCCTTCCATTCCTTCTGATTACAAATTGTAAAAGACTTCTGAAATAATTAAAAGTTTGAATATAATTTTTAGCATAATTAAAAAAATTTATTCAGGTGTTGTTGTTGAAAATAAGACTAAAATTTAAGCGTCCATCTGTCCGTCTTTCCATTAGTAAATATATTGAAAGGAAATTTTCTTATGTCCTTAACATCTTATTATTCTAACATTTTAATCCATCAATAATCATTTGTTTATCTTTAATACCAACATTTTAATCTCTTTTCAGTTTTCACTCCTTTATGGTTATAAATCATCATTTAACGACATTTAAATTCTTGAAACATAGATTTTCCTTTATTTCAGTTTTCTTTTGTCTAATTTTTTCTTTTGCAAAAAATTAAATATTTAAAACATTAAAAATGTTTGTAAACAATTGTTTTCATTGTTTTTCTTTTATAATTTTTAGTTCCAGTTCGTTTATTTCTTTCTGCATTTCTGTTTTACTCCTCTGTATACTGAAGTGACTCTTATTTTGTTAAGTTAATTAAAAGGGAACAAAACAAATTTTATATTATTTAAAATCTAATTACACACTTAATGAGACAACAATTGTTTTACTTAAAATTTTCCAATTGTCTGTTTGTCTAACTGTTTACAATTGTCTGTCAGTTTTTTTAATGAATTCAGTTTCGAAACAAATTTTTGGTTATTTTGTTAAAATTACTATTATTGAGGGATTTGGCAATTGAAAGGACATTTATGTTAAATCAAGAAAAACAAGAGTTTTGTAATGATAATTTAATTTCTTAATTGTTTTAAAAATATTATTTATTTTGTTTAAATATTAATGCAAATTTTCTATTTTCATTTCTTTTTAGGTAAGAAACCAAAGTTATTAAAGGAGTCAATGCCGAGAAATGTAGGGTAAAGGAAAGTGACAAAAATTGAATCAAAGTGTAATTTAAACAAGGGAGAATGCTACATTCGGTTATGCCGAATTTTCAGTGCCCTGTACTTACATATATACAAACATACATACATACATACATACATACATACATACATACATACATACATACATACATTCATACATACATTCATACATATATTCATACATACACATATACAAACGTACATACATACATACATACATACATACATACATACATACATACATACATGCATACATTCAGACATACATACATACATACATACACACATACATACATACATACATACATACATACATACATACATACATACATACATATATACATTCATATATACATGATCATAAACCGATATATAATGAAGTACATACAACTTAATATTAGAGGAAAATTTCATTATATTTTTTCGATTTATAATTGATCATTTTACGAAAAATCTCCTTTTGAATAAAGAGGTTGCCCTTAGATTGCGATCTATATCTTTTAATATACCGAACTGATTTTGCTGACTTTATATAGAAAACTTCTCACGACTATAATAAATACACAAGCCAAATTGCATTCAGCTCTCTCAATTATTATAGATGTGAGCGTGCCTAAAACAGACAGACGGATAGACAGATATCGAATTTTTGTTATAGTATTTCTTAGATATCTTGTAAACTATAGTTTTATTATCTGACTTTAAATATGATAGAAATATGTAATAGACTTGTCCTTACTTCCGTCTGTGCGTGGAATAATTGATGAATTTTTTCACGAAAATTTCGAAAATTTTCCTAATTTAACTTTTCACTAAAATTT
The DNA here is from genome assembly GCA_004302925.2 of Cochliomyia hominivorax. NCBI lineage: Eukaryota > Metazoa > Arthropoda > Insecta > Diptera > Calliphoridae > Cochliomyia > Cochliomyia hominivorax. The sequence continues at coordinate 34,481,852 of PYHX02000495.1, read as the reverse complement.
TTAAATTTTCACTGAATTTTTGAAATTAAATTTCCAAAAATTTCGCATTAACCACATGTGTTAAAGAGGTTATATTAACTTTGTCATTTCATGTGTAACACTATGAAGAAATCATCTCGATTCCCTATAATTTATATATATTTTCTTGCATTAAATCAAAATCTTGGTCGATTTAACAATGAAATTTGGTCTGAATATTTGTTATTGTTCTGAGAAGTTTTTAAACCAATCAAATCAGTTTTTGATATATTAAAATATTTAGTCAGACTCTAAATTTAATCAAATGTGTACC